>JAIPMN010006080.1:0-24010 GCA_020650975.1 Apostichopus californicus
GTGAATATGTTCACAGTATTCCTTTGTGCAGTTGTTCCTCATACTGTATTACAGTGTACAGTATACGCAATGCCAACTGTGTAACCTTGTTATTATAGTCTCTATGTATGGGTATTTGAAAGAAATAATTCATACCACAGTCATTTTAGTGGAAACGATAGAAAACAGTATTCTTACTGTCATTCTTACCTAAATAACTAACTTGATGTTGCCTTCTCCATACAAACAATACCCCCCCCCCCTCTCCCCACTCCCATCAGAAGTAGTATATCCCAAAATTAGCTCATTTATCCCTCTATGGATACTTTACTACCATGTTGGGAAACACTGCCTTAAAGAGAGGTAGCAAGTAACTGCAGCTAATATTTAGCATAATAACTATAAAGCTGTATGTTATTGGGCAGTAACTGTGCAGCATCCTGACCCAGCCACTCACCTATAATTGCACAACCTTCAATCTACCTAACAGGTCAATATTGTTACAACCATTTGATTTCTTCTAATGTAATGTTTCATTCTGTTGTGAATTTGTTCAGTTTTGCAGGTTATGCTTTCAGCTACCATAACCTCATACAGTGGAGATGTAAAATCCCAGCAAATTCTGGCAAGTTAATGGAAAATGCTTCTTTAATTTATAACAAATGATGACCTGCACAAATATTTCACAGCTTGCTTTTCAGTTTATGTTTCAGTATGTGAGTGTTACAGTAAAGACACTATTTTTATTTTTAATAGATGATGGTACAAGAAAACAATCAGACTTTGAGCTCTATTTGAAATTGTGTTTACAAAATAGGACTTTGACCAACATTAACCCCTTTCACTTGATATCTATAACCCCTCCCCCTCCTTTGCTCTCTATTCCTTTCCAAAACTCAACCTTCAAGAATTTTGGGAAGAAACGTTTCTTTGAATGATCACTTAAGTTATATGCATATAAATTGTTCATTCAAAATGTCTAGAAACACTCCAAGTAGTAATAACAAATATGTGCCTGAATCGTTACATTCTCAAGACCGGTAACTATTGTACAAACTTCGACTGCTTGTTTACTACATGAGGTTTCTACCAGAGTACCCCATCTTCAAACAAAACACATCAAGAATATTTGGCAATATAATTAGACAACTGAAAAGAGCAACAGTATCTTACCGACTAATCCATCGCTCCTTGCTACATCATTTGGGTTTGGTAATGGGCTGGTCAATAGTGACAGTTCAAAGTCATGAATGGTGGCAGGTCCTTCATGTACCTCTAATAATGTCTGCTCACTAATGGCATATCTACATCAACAATAAAGATATATAATTACAAATGATTACTAATTAAGCTTTGTAGCATTGTCAATAATGATAGGATTCACATTAAAGAGTGTACTGTTATGAGATAAAACTGTTTAAACTAAGCCCAAGTTGATATTTTTCATACTGAGGTACTCTTTATAACAGTATTCATTAGGCAGGTCTTCTGTGCATATTTTCAGTCATCAGTAACTGTGATAACTCCAAGGGGATTTTAACTTAGTTATATATATGATTACTATTCAGTCAAGATTGTCTTGTTAAAGCTGAAATATACCTCTCATAACGATCTAATTTAGGATTCCTGATGTCTGGGCCATCTTTGGAACTATTACCTACTGAACTGTTTGGTGCAGGTTGGGTAATATATAGAAACATTAAAGCAATGAGGCAGAATAAACTAGATCAGTTTAATCATGGCCAATATTCAACATTAGGTGTACAGTAAATCCAAACATTTAAAGAAGGCAGGGGAGTACTTTATAATTTGTCATTATATCGCTTCCTAGAATAAAGTACAAACCCAATATAACAATGAAACATAGGTTTATCATGGACACTAATCTGCTGCAATGTTCAGCAAATCTTCAGACCATGCATCGTTTGTTATTGATTCTAGCAATATTAGCAGATTAACCTTGGATTAAAAGATTATATGCTAGACAGGAAGGAAAAAACAACATCAGTCTGATCCAATTATTAATTGACTTTTGGGGCATTTAGTGATGCTTTACCATTTAACATCAAAGCATGTTTTCTTCATTTAACAATGGAGCCAAAGACGATTAGATCCTTCCAACCGACAATCCCATAGCCCACTAGCTTTCTTTATAACATAGAATGGCTGACACAAATGACTTTTGTGGAATGAAATGATAGAGCTGCATGTTTCCGAGTCATTTTCCAGTATCAACTCTATGACTATTTCTCCATTTAATTGAAGAGCCCACTAACTGCTCTATAAAGTTCATTGAATTGACTGAACTCACCCATCTGCATGGGCAGTGACGAGGTAAGTCCCTGGGACCAGTAGACGCCAATAATCACCAAATACGAAGGAAGTCACATTCTTCTCAATGTCCTCCACTTGAATGATGGCACCATATATTCCTTTACCACTTTCTTGGTCTCTCACAAAACCTTTGATTCCAGAATGAACCTAAAATAGAGGCCAAAGCTTTTAAAGATACAACTGAAACAACATTCAGGTACAGTATGTAAAGATTCTCAATTCAATACTTGCAGTACTGTACTTTGAACACACTTTGGGAAAGTGAGTTATAAAAAAAAAGGATCAAACGAAGGTGGACATATATGTTTATTTGTTAATTATTTTACATTAATTTGGTAACCTCAAAAAGTAGTTGAGAGTAGAAACTGTTTGCAAACTGCTTATCTACAGCAAATAGCCTGTGTATGTACATTAATGTAAAAACTAGGGGGCCTGACCTTTCCATCCTCGCAGGATCTTCTTCAGAGGCTCAAAAAATAGTTGGAGGATATAAATTTGAACCCTGCCAAAAGCCTTATTAATAGGTAAGAGAAAACTATAAAATATTTAGATCGTACCAAGAGGAGAATATAGATAAATTGTAAATGTCATGTATAGCAGAAAAGCTGTAAAGAGAATTCTGCAGCTGCTTGCATGAAATGTTTGATACATTTGTGGCAGCATTATGTAACAAATTCACACCTACTTTGAAATTTAGCAGTGTACATACTATACATATATGGTGGAATGAGGTAATAAATTTCTTTCACTTTAATAATGGTACTATAAAAGTGAAGCAAATTCAGGCATCACTCAATGGTATACAAAATTGACTTGGACGTAACCTATCCAATATGCGTTCCTATAACAAAATTTGCAACAAAAGGTGCTCTCAAAGTTTTGAATGTCATTGAAATTTATAATTATATTTACAAAAGTGCCAAAGAAATTCTCAAATTGTGTTGTAACATGCAAAGTATGTTATTTTAGCACATTATCTGGCAAGTTTAGTGGTATTATTATAGTTCCTTCAGCACTACAGTACCATTCATGTCACACACATATCTAAAGCAGTGATTAGTCACTCACAGCTGTTAGTAATCACAAGCTTGGAATATGCTGTAGAAATACTGAATTAAATACCATCCAAAGTACTGTAAGCTCCATCTTAATGACAAAACTCCAGAAGGCAATGCAGTGTTCGATACAGCTCATAAATGACCAAACTATAGCTAGCCACATATTCAGAGGAAATTAACTTGCACTTTTTGAGGTGCATATTCAGCCGCACTTACAGTACTGAAGGTACTGTAGCCGTCAACGAGTTTAAATAATTTGGAGGATTCATGTCAATTGGGCGCGCGTGTACCATGCATGGAGGGTCATGTGATGTGTTCCAGGGTGGTACCAAACTGATATTTCTCTGCAGCAGTTCGAGAATAGTGTTAGTGACTTCGTGAAAGATTTGCACCAAGACGGATCAGACATGGGAACTAACGGCGTAAGAAGGTACTGGTACTTACGGCTCTGCTTCAGGCCTACGAAATAGTGCTAATATGGTAACGTTAGACATACTGGCACAGAAAAAGTACAGATACATTGGGCGTGCTGTGGAGAAATGTTTAGTTCAGTGCAACCACGGAATTCTCCATGGAACAGAGCCTATTAATGCTGCTTGACGGGAATATAGCTATCACGTTAGGCTACAGGCACGGTTATTGCTAGGTAACGGGTGTCGTCTGCTGCTCTAAGCACGCATACACATTTACGTACTAGTTGGGTGAAATCATCATGCGTAATGGGGACAGTAATATATTAGTACCACCCTGGAACACATCACATGACCCTCCATGCATGGTACGCGCGTACGCGCTTATTTACTGTGTGATAGTTCCTCCAGATTTCTTAAACTCGTTGGTAGCCGTTTATTCATCATGTACAGAACAACTATTTCTACCAATCCACTTGCCAGCCACACGTGTAACCACACATATTGGATCGTGCAACATACTGTATCAACTACTTCCAAACTTGATGTTATATACAGCCTGAAGGATAGTAATACTCAAGAACCTTACTTACTTCACACTTTGACAATTCATGGCTCACATGATTGCTGAATTTGTCATATATGTACTGTACCTCCAACTAATGCATAAATGGTATGATGATTAAATATGACTTGGAATTTATAGGTGCAAGTATATATTTACCTGTTGCATGTATGCCAAGAGTGCTTGTTTGTTGCTTTCCCACTCTGGTTGTAAGCGTTCAGATTCTGGGTGCTTACAGCATGACAACTCCACAGTGATCTCAAAACAATTACTGAACAAGTAATTGAAATCTTGCATACCACCTGGTGAGTTTTAAAGAAATGTATCAGGATGTTCAACAAAATTACAATTTAAAGCTTTTTTACAGGTAAAGAAATGAAACAGCATAACATCATAATTTTTTATACTAATGCAGACCTCAAACTACTGTACACTGTGCTGTAAGATTCAATTGTACTGAAGCTTTTACAGACCTGGTTTACAACTCCTTAACTTTTCTGCAAACTAGGAAAATGATAAACTAAAGACATGACAGACTGTATTTGCCACATCCTGACTTTCCTGCAGGTTAGTTGTGGATTTTTTCATAGTGATGAAAATAGCGTTTGCTTACAAAGTGAGAATTATGTCTTTCAACAAACTTCGTTGGGGATTTCTGAATTATGCTTGAAATCATAAACAATTAGGTTTGGTGTAATAAGAATTGCTATCTACAGATCTTTGAAAATTTTGCATAACAATGTTTGCATATATTTCAGCATGCAATATTAAATGAATTACCACTACTTTTCGACTATATCTGTTGGGACGTCTCTGATAGTTCCATAAATCAATGAATTTCTCCATTCTGACTCATCTGAGATAAAGATCACAATATACCATGCCCAGTGGTCGATTTATAAAAAGTAGGACAAGTGACCTACAGTACTGTACTTGTAAAGGGTGTTACTAAAACGAATGACAATTGTGTTACACATAACGAATGACAATATGTTGTACACACTAAAAAATTGCTTTGACTAAAACGAATGACAGTGAATGACAGCACAGACATTTGCTTCAACCGGATATCACATATCGTGGGTATATATACAGCCACGCAAACCGAGTGGACGCAAAGTGCGTGGCTTACAGATCTAGTAAAGTACGGACAAGATACAAACGCACCTTATAGTAAGCGAAATTGTAAGTCTGATTTTAAAAAGTAAATTTAACATCATTTTTCCGATATTAATTTTTAGAAATTAACAATACTATAATCTTGAAACGGCTAAAAATTTCAGGAAGAGTCCTTATATTGGACATTTCTATGAAAAAAAAATGGGGGGTGCAAAAGGGACTGGAAAAGGAGAAAATTTGCGCCAGTTATGGAGCTACCCTGTAACAGTGGTGTAGGGAAGGGGGGGGGGACAAGGGGGCGCCCCCTTGGCGGAAATTTGCCCCCAAAATCGGGGTTAAAATCACAAAAATCCGAGTTGACATTTTGCAAAGTTCTGTGAACGGTGTTTTCGGAAATTCTTGAGCAAGATGTTTGACTTACCCTATGGGATTTTACCCTGTGAACTAAGGGGAATTGAAAAAATTTGTTACTGTGAAATAATTATTGTTATTGTTTTTATTCCCCCCCCCCTCCCCTTGCAACCACGTAACATGCGATTTTCCTCATTTTTGCGCAGAAAACCAATAACCGCATTTACTCCACTCCGTTAATCATTCTATCTCTTCTCACCATCGTTGTAATTCGTTGTAATTCGCGAATGATAATTAACCCTGTACAAAGTCAATTGTCATTCGTTTTAGTTTGTCCTCTTGTAAAAGGAAAAAACCACTCACCTGGAACATCATACCATAACGCGCCATTGGTTATTCCTTGAGGAAATTGCACATGATCTGATGAGCAGCCAAGTCCATCACTCATGTGCTCATGGTTAGTTGCATAGGTCAATGCAAGTTGCCTAAAAACCGCATCATCTGGACTTTTACTATAGGATCCCCTAAACACATGGCTTGGCGAATCATCGAAAGGATAACTTGCGACAATGCTACCACCATGTAAATTGGCAGAGAGAACAAAGGGATTACTCTCAACCCATTTCATTATTGCTAAAGTCTCTGGTTGTCGGTTCTCCAATTTATCTTCAAGAGAAGTATCATACTGATCTGGAAAGTTACGATTAAGGTCTACATTCTGAGCATTCTGTCTGCCCTTTTCTCCAGTACAAGTACCTTCCTTAGATTTTTCAAAACCATCTGGATTCATTGTTGGCATGATGAAGATGTTTGTGTTATCAATTAAAGATGTAATGGTATCATCTTTACCATACCCATTGCACAAATACTGGATAAGGTAGATAAGGATCTCCCTGCCCACAACCTCATTGCCATGCATGTTACCAACATACTTAAACCAAGGCTCACCTGGTTCTAACATCCCAGGATGATCTGAGATCTGAAGAATCCATAGTTCACGGTTTAAATGCGATCTACCTATACTGCTTAGATTTGTAATATGAGGAAAGTCTTCAGCAATTTGCATTAGTAGGGTAGAAAGTTCATCATAGTGATGGTAATGGAAGTTCATGGCAGTACTGGTCAGCTGTGTGTCATCTTCATGGCTACCAGTACCACTACTAGTACCACCAATGACAGCTGTTGACAAAACTACAACTATTACTAAAAGTTTGAGAAACATGTTTAACTAATTTGGATCACTTTTCATTTGCTTGTTTTCAGAACTGGCTAGGCCTAGACTTTTGAAATACACTAGTACTATTAGAAGTACTAGGGCCTGTATTCAGTAGGCTAAGTCTTAAACTTTAGCAGTAACTAGTACTGTACAGTCTGTAGTGGCTAGTACGTAGTACCATGGAGTTATAAACAGGCTTATTTTGCCTTTTCCGGGTTTTCTTACGTCGCAACTCGTACTACTGAATGCTAACCGTTCAGTTCCATCACATATGTGAAAGACTTTGCAAGGGTCACATCATATTTACCCTGGTCAAGTTAAAATAGCCCGTCACGTTCCAGAATGCAGCGATGAAATAAAACTCGCGTGGATTTCTAATCCAATTCCTGTACCATCGTTGTATTTACTCCATCAGTACGCGTCGCTAGCTTTGTGATAAAGTACTAACGTATGCCAATTACCAACTTTACAAACTTGTCTGTGTGGAAAGTAATTCGTCAACCGAAACAAAATCCGAAATGTGACTTGTGTGTTGCAGCTGAAACATCCCTTGGGTGACAACGTATAACAAAATTCTTCGATCAATGCTAACTTTACTTCGGAGTGTTATTCAAATTTAGCAATGAGATTGTACTTTCTCCACAAATAATGTTACATGAGAGCTCTGGTGTCTGTTCCGCCGGAAACTGAATGAAAACCAAAATTTCTGGTTGATCAGAAACTAAGTATGGGAATTCGTCGGCCTTCCAAGAATTGAAGTCGAGTGTGATAACTGGAATATATTGCGGCAACGTCAGCCGCGCCGATTCACAGTATACAATATTATTGTATGATACTGTGTGATTCGGGTGGTAGCATGCCAAAAAGCAGGAACTACACGTTGTACTGTTGCCGTGCAACGCGTCGTCTGCTCCACTGGCCATACCAATACTGATAGTTGGCCTCTTGGTTTTAGCCATAGAAATTTAGCACATTACGGTCACCACCAAGAGTAAACAGAAAGAAAACTTTGCAGCCTGTATTTACCACAAATTGCACGAGTTTCACTGGATTGAAGAAAGTATCACCCTCTCTGCATCGTCTATTCCCCCCATTCCACAACACCCATTACAAAGCATGGGTATCGAAGTGCTTGCTTACATTCCTAACCTAATTGGTGCGATTTTGCTACTGTTGTGTTTAACTGTTACTTGTGTTAGTGTTAGTTTTAGCCGCTACTAACGTTATGCCAAACATTAGGCCTATGCTAATTATAATCATTCAAGCTTTACACACACACACACAAAACATGACTGGAAGGTAGTGTTAGACCTAGCCGAGGCATGTCAGGTGTAGGCATAGCCTATTTTATTCTAAATTGAATAAATTTTCTTTCAATTGAGTTTGAGATGTCAAACAGTTGGAGTAGCTAGGCCTGTGGTAAATGTATGTATGTATGTAGGCCTATATGTGATCTTCCCGCAAGCAGGAACTCGCGAAAGAAGCCATGGAGGCTTATAGACTCGCAAGCTGACCGAAGCCAATCTCTCGGCACACATTCAGTTAACGTCCATGTCGGGAAGTTGTTATTGAACAACACCCTTGCCAGACGACACACATTGCTGTCGGCGGGAATCGAACCGGGGATCTCATGACTGGGAGACGCCGGTGTTAACCACTAATCAATTCCTTAGGGCAATCCCTTGTGCAGCACAAGCACTTCTCAAAACAGTGTCATACTCATACAAAGGTCTATAAAAGTTATATTAGAGCTCATTTTTAACTCTAGCTAGGCGTTGTTTAGGCTATGTTACATTTTACAGCCAATTTCAGTGGTTCAAACCGTATACTTTTCTCTTAACAAATCTTTCTTTGTAAAAATGTGTTAACCCTAATCTGACCTACTGGGAAGGTTGAAATAAGAACATCAAAATGTTCAAGTCAAAACGCTCCATTCAAAATTCACAGTAAACACCTGACTGAAAAACCATTTTGAAGAGCCCTCCTTTCAAGAAGCATATAGTGACTACTTCGTTCAAGCGGCATTTTAAAGATCACAAATTTACTTTTCATTGATGTAAAATTAATTTAATTGGACAATTCCCTCAATCGGACCAGGTACCAACCAACTGAGAGCCCTGTAAAAAAAATTGTCAGATTTGTCATCTTCAATAGGCTTTAGATTTACAGAAGCATTGTGTTAATTGTCCATGGCTTTAAACACTTTGAATACAATAGAAATGTTTCTTCATGCTTGAACATATACTGGTGCTGTGGCTGAGTGGATAAATGCAGTGGCATTTGAAGTAACGAGGCTAATTAATTAGCATTCGGGAGGTTCTAGGTTTAATTCCTGGCCCGGTCATAGTAAGGTGGGTTTTTCATCCAAGAGCATGTATGGTTTTGCCATCTGAAATGACTTGCTAAATTCAAAAGATTCCACATTTGAGTTAAAATGTTGAATTGGAAGCCACCCGACCGTGTAAGTTGTAATCCATAAGCCATTGCGGGTTTCTCCCACATTTGTGGTCACTTAAGCATCGTAAAAATAACTGTTGATTATTATTATTGTAACATGAAACACTAACTTTTGCATTTTTTTTCTCTTTGTCCCAGATTTAACTTTACAGTGTGATTGCAGAAATGTTATAATGAAGAGAATTACCTCCCCTTCTTGCTTTGTCTCAAACATCAATTTACTGTAATTTTACAAAGTATCTTGAACCTGTTCACATATCTTTGTGTAGGCCTGCAGCATCTACTGTCACAAGCAGTTGTTGAGACTGCGTTTTAGTACCCTATCGTGAAATGGAACTGTCCATAGAACTTGCACGCACAGACTTAGATTCAGGCAAGCTCAATGAGTCCTTCACCTGCTCACAAAAGCTGTACTTTTAATGGTTTTTAGTGTGCATTTTATGTAGGAAGGAAATGATTTGTACCTGGCTCTTGTGTTAGGTTCACCTTGCTGTGGAACTGATTACCTGCCTTTTATAAGCATCTTCTGCTTCTCATCAGATTAATTCAAGTCCCTGTCCAGTGTGACGTTATAAGAATGTTTTGTCACTAATCTTCAACAAGATTTTATTTGCCATGATATTTGGTGAATGAGGACATTAAACTTCCAATACATTTTCAATTTTCACGAGACCCTAGCAGTTTCAACGAAATGACACTTGTAACAATGATTACTGTAACACCACTGCACAGTTTGACATCA
The DNA here is from genome assembly GCA_020650975.1 of Apostichopus californicus. Lineage (NCBI taxonomy): Eukaryota > Metazoa > Echinodermata > Holothuroidea > Aspidochirotida > Stichopodidae > Apostichopus > Apostichopus californicus. The sequence goes on from JAIPMN010006080.1 coordinate 10,232, forward strand.
CAATCCATGGGATACACAGCAATGGGCATATGAATTGTTTATCTCTTAATGTTTATTGTAACTTCATGGTACAAGTGAGTGGTGCTCTTTAACAAAGTACTATATCAACATCTTTCGTTTTTTATTGAAAAAACAAGCAAAACTATTTACAAAAATTAACAAAAACAGCAAGAAATTTGACTCTTGATTAACACTTTATAACATGAAACTAAATAAAACAGTATAAATTTAGCAAAACAGTCTCTCTTTAAGTTCATCTTTTTGTGTAACAAAGTCCAACTTTAACTTTCTTTATACATCATCTTTTAAGTACGCTGGTCTCTTCCTTCTTCTGTGGCTCCATCTGAGGTGAACAATGTTGCCAGAACTTCGTGTGAAGCTGTTTGATGTATCTTGAATTAAAGCGGGCTGATCGTGATTCAACTTGCGACGCGAGTGAACTTGATGCAAGTAAACTGCTCCTTGGAGACTTTAAGATCTCATCATTTTCGAATGATTGCTCTGTCCTCAGTTTGAACTTCGTAGTATCTAATGTTAACTTTGTCAATGACAATGCCATTTCTCCATGTTTGGTTATCTCTGTGGTTATCTTCAGGGGAACTTCACTGCCTTGCTGAAGTTCTTTTAGAGGTACCCCTCCGCAATTGTATACGATTTTTGTTGTGTACTTTGCTGATGTTCCTTTCTCTTTTGACATTTTCTTTGTTTTGGCATCAAGGGTAGAGGTCTTTGTTGGAAGTGGAGTTCTGGTTTGACGTGAGAACATGCGTTGTGCTAGGGAACTGCTTAAACCAGCTGTAGGGGTTTTTCTCCAAATAAGCAATGCTTTGTATATGTCCTTGAGGTTGTTGTTCGTTTTGCAAAGCAGTTTCTCTGCGGTTTTGATGGCTGGTTCCGCTTTTCCATGATATTTGATGGTTATACTTGTTGAAGTAGTGAATGCATATTCTGCTGCGATCTCAGAAATGGCTGCAGAGTTAAACGGTGGGCTATTATCAGAGAAAACAGACACTGGCACTCCATGGCGGGAGGAATGGCGTTTCAGATGCTTTATGACAGCAGTTGTTTGTTTGGATCGCATTGAGTCAAGTTCAAAATAATCCGAATAACAATCAACAGTAACCATGTAGTGTGAACCATCCACAGTGAAGAATTTGATAGCTATCATTTCCCAAGGTTAATGAGAGGTTCTTTAGGTTGCGATCAGGCAAAAGTGTTGTATGTGTCACATTTGGAAATATAATCTTTTAGTTTGGATTTCATGTTTGGCCAGTATAATTCGTTGTGAAAGGCTCAATATAAATGAACTTGTGAGATAGGTGACCCAAGGTTATACCGTAACGATACCCCTAGGCTTATTACTGACTCTAATTCAACTTGTATCGACAGTAACAGCAAGCTACTTTCAATGTGATGTACTGACTATTAAGCACATTGATAAATTTATTACATAAGCCTGGAAGGGTAAGTAGACACACCACTGCAGTCATACATTGCAAAGCAGTTCTCAAAATGTGTCATTCTAGGTATACTTGCACAACTTCCCAAATTTGTGAAATGTTGACGACTCGTAATCATCAGCTACACTTGGTTACCGTTAGGCTCGACACATGCTGACGACACAAAGAAAAAACGAAGAATATCTTTAGAAAGGTGTCACTTTCATACGGAAAGATTGTTCCAACACTTCGTATGGCATCTGAAATAACCATTTGTTGCATTCGCTGGCAATGAAATGAGGTGGACTCTCTCAAATATTCTATTTCTGACACCATGTTTATCTCTTGACGTTTATTGTAACTTCATGGTACGAGCGGGTGGTGCTCTTTAAGAAAGTACTATATTAACATCTTTCCTTTTTTTTGAAAAACAAAGGACTCAGATAACTCAATTGTGGTGCAGATTTGAGTTCAAACACACATTTTGTGGGCTGATATAACTATGCCATTGTTAGTGTACTTCTAACTAGTATATACATGTCCTATCAGAATCTTAACAGACAAATGTACCTGTATGATATTTTAGGTAAAGGAAGCCTTTTAATAAATGTTCTATTATCAGTGTTGTGTTTATGTTTTTTTGGTGGCTCTCCATAGGATACATCCGATTAGTACTTGTGCTTGCTGCCTTCAGTTGTTACTCATCAAATGCTGCTTGGTTCTTGTTCTTGTATTCCACCAGTGTGATTCTTGATGGTAAGTATTAATTTCACATTAACATCTTTGGAAGGTTACATAATTAATTTGAAATCTAGATCTAAATCATGAATATCATAGATGAGAGAAAGATTGACAACTCATTATTTCATTATCAGCCAATGCAACAGTGAAATAAGTAACAACAGATAGTTTTCATATTTGTACTAGCAAATGATGAGAATAAAGGGAAACAGGTTATATGAAATGAAGAAAAGGAACAGTTTGTTATGTTGATATGATGTTGTAATGTTTTAAATGAAAGTTGGTGACAAATTTCAATTACCCTGATCAAAATACAAAAACCCAGTAACATAAAAACCCCACATGGATGCGACTACACGTCTGAAAATGTTGAATTGTGGTGGTAAATAACCGATTTGACATCAAGATTTCCAGTTGGAATGGTGACATAACATGAGAGTCATGGTTCCACCACATTGAAGAAATTCCACATACAGAGTAACATAAAATAGTAATGCAATAAACATGTACAAAGCTTAAATCAACCCTCATTAAAACAATACAAAGTACAAATTGAGCATGATCTATATATCTCGACAGTCAAAACAATTAAATTGTTTATGTATAGCATTCTTGTACTCAATGAAATTTTGAGAAATTCTGCTCACTCATCGGAAAGAATTCATCAATGCTATTGGTGTTTCTAAAGAATTGTAGACATCTTTCCTTATTAAAGTTCGCTCCTATATCTACACAGAAAACCATATGGCATTGGTCAGTTGCCACCTTGTTGAAACCAATTCAAACCTCTCATTCACGGTTAGCAAGGCAAAGCTGAGGTGCCCATGAGACTGAGAAGATCTAAATCTGATTTACAGCCACTAGAAATGGAAACAACACTTTTTAAACACAAACTAACCAACAAAGGATAAGAAATATAGCCTGGGGTTATTAGGGCGAACCCAGGAGTCCCAGTAGTATACTGACAATTCAGCACACGCAATATACAGTGAATGCTCAAACCACATGGCATAACAATGGAACGGTTTGCTTGTAAGCTTTGAACTTTCCAAAATACATACATACACCAAGCAGGCCGGTGCAGCAAACAACAACATTTTGGTTCATTAAAGTAACTTACCACAGGCATTGATCTCAATTAGAAAAACAATTTGCTCTTGATGGCTTTGTTTCGTAGGTATTGATGGACTTGTGGCAAGGAAGCTGAATCAGACATCCGCTTTTGGGGCATGGGTAAGAATCATTTCAGTATGCATCGTTAAGTCTCACCATGTGTAGCCAAATGTTCACCTAACCTGACTTACAAGGAGTTTTTGGTTCGATGATAATCGTAACCTATGCATTCATGATAGCGTATTAGTGTGGATGTGTGTGTACTGTGTGCGAGTGCATTTGTGAAGCCCAGCTTGCAAACACTATATCTCTAGAAGGGAAGGTCAGAAAAATTCATATTTGTTGTGTAGAAGTACCACATTAAGTACAAGAAGCCTATTGTTTTTGGTGGAGGTCAAAGTTCATTTGGAGTCATCAGAGGTCAAATCGTGAAACCCTTGTAAACATGTTCACCCTCACTATACATTACGTCAGATTCATGAAGAAAACTGCTCATTTTACATCATCGAAACCACAATGCATGTTCGCATTCTGGTTCTGATTTTTGTTGTTGTTATACAGACAAGGTATGTAAGACATAATGGCAATACTAAAGCAACTTGTAAATGACAGCCAGGTCTAGGATAAAGGTGTTCCATGTCTTACATATATTTCATTGCTCACCTGTAGAGCTTGTGTTAACTTGAACAGTTGCAGTATAATATGCATGTTTATGAGGATGAGCTTAATGCAAATTCTTGTAACATCAGTTCCTTGACTATTGAAGTTGCAAATTTATCACAACATGGTATTAAAGGCGTCAACTATAGTATTTTCTTGGAAGTGACATGACAGGATTTATTTTATTTTTCTTAATCAAGATGTTGTATTTGCTTAGTGAAATTTGCTAGAAATAGACAATTATATATAACCTTACTGAATGTGTACAGGGCTTTTGTGGCGCTCAGGCAATTTGAAATGAACAGTACGATTAGGTATATATGCAAACTTGAATAGCTACATTTTATTTGCTAATATATCTATATAGTAAAATAAAGTGTTTCTGAAAAAGGTGGGAAAAGGGGGGGGGGGAGTGGGTGGTGGGTGTATTTGAAAGAACAATAGGCAGTTTTCACATACTACTGAATATGATGACAATTGATTTCTTTGACCATGTTAACCTTGCAGTTAGATGTCATGGTGGATAATTTCGGAAGGGGATTTTTATGGAGCAGATTGTACAAAGTAAGTACTTTGTAAATATCTCAGAGATTTGTTATGAATACAAAACAACACATAACAATACCAGTCAGATTGGAAAGACTATCAGTATATTTGTGTGTTAAGATAATTGTACAAAGCATGGAGCAGAAAACTCCACCAGGCCTCAAAATTTGGGTCAGTTACTGGCTAAACCCCAGTGGATATCACCATATGCCAGTAGAAAAAAAACATTGACATTAATGTTGCTTTTGTATATTGGAGGAAAATGCAATTGGGAATTTGATTCTAACAATAGATGATTTTATGCATTGGCATTTGTTAGCAAGTGGCAAAAATTGTTAAATTCTATACCTGCTCTGTATTAAATTAACAATGCCAGGTATCATGAAATCATGAATATCAGGGAGTTTTTGCAAGTAATTTTCCTGTAACACGGCACTGACAGTCCTAAATCATTTGTGTAAATAAGGGGTCCATTAAAGGATTGTATGATGTGTAAACTCTTTTGAAAGGAAAACTAAAACAATTATTGCATCGTATTAGGGTTACCTAGAGGTTACTGCTTAGCAAAGTCTATGAAAGTACATTCAGGATGCAGTCAAGCTAATGGCAAATTTTTAAGGTAGCGACTTTGTTTAATTCAAGTGTTACTGCATAATGAATGCTTATCTTCTACTTGAAGAGGGTCAACCAAGGCTGTTGAATCTGCAATGAGCATACATGGTAACAAATGGTTTGGCATGTGCTGGGGAAGCTTATTGTAGGCAAATGGGGCATCTTCTATATTAACTTATTTAAGTATGGAAGAAAATGTGAAATTGTAGAGATAAAGATGTTGTGACAAGACAATTTCCATAAGACCCTGGCAACAGTAGGCCTATACGCCTAGGTAAGAATCAGGTATTGACACCAAAACTTCTGCAATTAAAGTAATAATAAACATATTTTAAATATGCATTGGGATAAAACAATAAAGTGCAATACAGATAGTTGTATTGATTCCAGAGTTGGACCTCAGCTGGTCCATGAATTTCTTAAAAGGTTACATCAAGTGGAACCATTGTAATGTAGATCCAAATTTCATTATTGAATGATAACAAATGTTGTGATGCTTCACTGCAAGTTAGTGGCACTCCAACCTATCACGAGTTTAAGGAAATGGTGGCTGTATAAGCAACGCAAATGTCAGAATGTTTTTCTGATTCCAGTGATGTGAGCTAACAAAATATAATGTGAACCTTTATTAAAGGTAATGGCTATAACTAGAGAAAAAGAAGCAAACATACAATATAAAAATACAAATACTATGAAAATAAAAAGTCAAAAAGTCAGAGGGTACATGACCCCCTTACTAAGACAAATTGTTGAGATTTAGCACAATCTATGTTACATGGATAGGTCCCACAATATTCACACAACTTGTATGTAAACATACTAAATATTGCATTTACTAAGGATGTTATGAAAGCTAGTGGGCACCTGTAGTGTGCTGGGCCCAATGGGAGTGGTGTCATGCCTCAAATGATGAGTAACAATGAGTGCCAATGTTTTAGTTATAAGTTCTTCAGCTCATGATTTTGAGGAGTCAGTAGGTATGTCTGCTAGTTTATTGCAATACTTTTTCTTCATAGTGGGGTTATGTTGTTGCTGCCCTAGAATGGAGTGTCTTCGTGTGTACACACAGTCTCGGTGCCGAGTGGAAGGCTAACTTTGTCCAAGCTCCTTATATAGCACAAAAAGTGATGGAGAAAAGTAAGTGATGCAGTATTCTACATGCCATACTACTTCAAGTTTTCGTGCAAGCACTCTCAATATAAAAGAAAGTTAAGACCCCTGGGCCATGAATTGTAATCTGGGCATTCAAAGCCCTGCAGTAGAACTTTGGTAGTGAAGCCTCATTACTGCAAATTTGTTTGAAATCCAGTTTAATAATCCTTGTAGTTCTGTGATGACAGCTATACATGGCATGACATCTGATCCTTCCATCAGAGATTTTGTCGAATACCAATTTCAAGTTCACCTCTTACCGTAATATGGTAAAATATCCTGTCATGTTATTTTAAAAGATTGTTTTATATCTCATTGTAAATTTACTTGAAATTTTTCCATGCATTCTATTTCACAGATTTTAAGACCCCATTAGGAACATTTACCATCTTAGGGCTTCACGGTTTACCAATCTGGCTGTATGCTCATTATACCAAAGTTCTCGGTCAGTCTTTGAGAATTCATCGAAGTATTCAATATGCTGGAATTGCCTTTTTGAGTGCAGGGAGAGCAGTGTGCCTAACTGTAGAGGTAAGGCAAGTAATCTATGTAAGAAGAGCATTTTTTTTCAACAGTCTCAGCTGGTAATGGCACCCTCTCAGACCTTATTGTTTAATTTCTGTAACTGCTGCACTTGAAATGTTTAAAACTCCTTTTGCTGCAATAGATGTGAATATTAACAATTACATGTAGACTACATTGTATTCTCTTCATTTGTAATGTTTGGGTATTGAATCTTGAATCAGTCTGGTATGTTTTCTTGTTACATTTTTTGTGGGTGCATACTTGTAAAAACATCCTGACAATGTCATAGAATAAAATCCAGTGATCCTCTCTAGTATCTTCTGACATCTTCTATGTCTCTTGCTCTCCACACCCCTCTCTTTATCTCTATCTTTCTCTCATGCACTCTCTCTGATACATTCATTCTTGTGGCAGACACAGTGAGGCTTATATGAAAAAGAAAGTATTAACTCCAGTTGTGTTTATTTGAATGCTATAACCATTTTTACATTCCTCGGCCTGGAAGTAGATAGTAGTAGGTGGTCTGTGATGGCAGTCTGGTAGATGTTTCCCAAAAGCTTTTTTTTTCTCTTAAAATATTGTCGCTAATTTGTCTGTGATATGTGGTGGAATGTTTGCTTAAGTAGTCAACCTTCTCTCCATTTACAATTTCATCAACTTTTTTGAACAAAAATATTTTCTGCAGTGGATTAAGAATTTGACATAAAGATGAAGAAAATTTACATAAATTTGTTAAGGTAAAAGAGCTCCAGCTGTCAGATTATTGCAATAACAGTTGGCTTCAGTTTAAAATATCAGACTGCAGTAGTCTATATACCAGGAAAATAATCAAATGAAGAATGGCTAGAGCAGTCCAAAACATCATTTGACACTTTGAATTCTGCTGTCAAGAAGGTTTTTATGTGGTTTGAAATCTAGTTTTCCCAACTTTTCAGCTCCCGCCTGTTGTATATTCATTTCGTGTACACTCCAGCACACATTTCTATGTAAGCCTCTTTAATCAACTTGTTCCATGTAGAAGGGACTTTTGTTAACAATAAAAAAAATAATAATAATTCCTACCTGTCTGAGCACTGAGGTCCACATGTCTGCTTTTTCTTTTTTTAAATTCAATCTGTGAAGTGCTTTGTGTTCAGAGGTTTGGTAGACTGGTAGTGTCATTTTTTTTTTCATTATTTTTATTGAGGAATGGTCCTATAATATTAACAGTTTCTGAGCAGTTAAAAGTACCTTTCATTTCTAAAAATTACACCTGTAATGGAAGTTATTTATTGATGTTTGTTACATATTTCTTTCCAGCTTTACTGTCTCTGGGCTCACATTCGATATTTGGTAAGAGACCCTGAAAAGAAATCATCTTTGCAGTCGTCCGGCAAGAAGTGAATTGATTATGCTTACACAGTGATGCTTAGCTATTACTGAACTGTATTGTGTATGACACAGTTTTCGATAACTAAAATGTTCCAAGATCTTACAATATGTATGCTATTTATGCAGATAGGAGCAAGCAAACATTTTCCATAACCAAGTGCTTTATTTGCCAGGTGTAATGCTTTTGGTAAAAGCTGTAGTTGAGTAGCTCCCTGAATGGCATAGACACAGAGTAATAGGTCCACAAAGGGCACAACTCAATAGTGAGTCCAGACAGGGGCACAACCACTTGTTTTGTACTTTGGGGACTAAGATGTTGAGTCATCCAGGGGAAGGGTGTCCCTTCACCTTTGAGAAATTTTGGTAAAATGGCGGTCCTGATATGCAAAATGGTGCTTTATTTTGCAACTTTTGAAACAATGTTGAAGAATTTTTGACTGTTTAGTTTGTACTGAAAATGCATGCTGTATATTTATGTAATGTACACTTAAACTAGGATCTTTTTCAATATTCTTTCTGCCAGTAGGGGGAGGGCTATGTTTTAAATATTGCCCGACCCCCCCACCCCCACCCCCAAAAAATATACATGGTTGCATATGTTACAAGGTACAAAAATTCAGAGCCTCCAAAATTTCTACATGAAATTTGAACATGGTCAAAACGTGGGAATTCTCGAGACGTTGGAAAGCTTACTTACAGTTTATGGAGCTTGCTGACATCCATTGTCCAAACTAGCTCTCATGCTTTCTGAACATCAACTCTCAGAGGTGGATTCTGAGAGGTGGGGGCTGCAAGAGCTTGAATGTTACTTTTGGCTGTGCTCACCTACTTTGCACAAATGACATTCCTTTAACATGATTAAGCATGTAAATAGCAGAATATATTTTACAATTCAATGTAAAATATTGTAAACTTGCTACACAACTCAAAACAAGATTAGTGATCTTGGCTATAAGATATGTTGTAAATACATGTAAATGATCTGTAGAAGGTTCCAAATTTTTCAATGTGCCATGAGGTTTCTCATGATTATTCAAAAATTATTAGTAAAGATCATGCTTATGTACCCAAGCTTGCATAGCTACATGGCTAGAGCTTAGCGAAGTAACATTGAAACTGAAGAATTCTGTCATTACATATGTGTTCATACCATTAGTCTTAGAAAAATATACTGTAACTGCTTTTGATGAAGTGCTTAATTTCTGTTGAGTAGGATAAAGAGTATGCTACTGATACAGAATCAGAACTGACATACCTATATTGTTTAACGGTTTTCGTAAGGAACTAATTTTCATTAATTAATTCAGCTTTGTGCAATGTTAACTTTGTAAGTATTCAACGTTTCATTAACCTCACAAAAACAAATAACTTTGACAAATTAATGTTACTTTTCAAAACTCTGATTAGTTTAGTTTTGTTTAACATACAGGGTATTATAATATAAGTTTGTTGAAAATTGTGTATATTGATTATTGATGAGGCAAATTCAGCTCAAAGATTACTGTTAAAGCAGCATTTTGCGTTTGGTCACCGTTTTCTACTTTTTTGACATGTCCATCGAGTTTTTTACATATATCAATCACAAAACAGCTAACTAAGATATTAGCCAAATTTTTCCTTGCCAACAACGTTAATTGGCAAGTAATTAAGGATATTCGCAGATAATGAGAAAAGTGTCGTCCGACAATCTCCACACTTAAAATTAATCGCATACAGTTCCCCAAACCCGCTAGTTTGAATTCAACCAATCAGAGATGCAGGTTTAGTTATGAGCCGTTGCTAAAAATAGATTCAAGACTTTGCTTTGGTACAACCAGGGAGTTTTTATGGAACTCCCTGGTACAACTGCCATATAGACCGTACACAAATCATGCATGGTGTTGTATTACGTATTGGTCAATGACGTTCGTAGTGTTTAAATATTCATATTGTGGGCGAGGTTTATTGGGATCCCAACGGAAAATATCTTGGAGAAAAACAAAGTTGAAAGTTGCACATTTTTCGACATTTATGCCACCATTTGAAGTAAGATTTAAATAGATAAGCTAGTTATGTATGTCGTTATGGCATAGTGGAGTCAGTGAGGTTGAGAAAGATCATAGAAAACGATGCAAAATGCTGCTTTAAGAAACATTGCAATATAGATTGTTTAACAAGAAATAACAATAAGAAAGAGTAACCACCTCTGTGTCATTTCTCTTATAAAGTAGCCTTTAGTGATCCAAGTTCTTGAAAATGTTCCTGTTGTAATCATTTTGTTTACTGCTCCCGAACAATCTATGGGATCAGTGGATCAGTTTTCAACAGACTATTGGCACAGCAGGAGACTGTGTGGAAAATAATCTTAAAATCATCTCATTGGCACCCACATATACCTGGTCAGCTAAACATATATGTGGTAAACTTCTGTGGTTCTTTAAACTGCAATGGGACAGGGCTCATTTTGGAGGCCATTATTCAGTAACAGCTTTGGTGGGCAGCACCTGCAAGACATAATTATCACAGGCCTAACCGTCATCACTTATGGAGGGCTGTACATCTTGGTTACAGTGTATATCAACTTTGCCCTGAGCATGTAATCTATATCAACGGTCAATTTAATAACTTTCAAGTTTAAACAAATATGAACAAGTACTCTTAATAGCGTGTTAAACGGTTACTGCAGACAGAATTTTGGTGTTGATAAGACATAGTGCAGCAAAATGAGAAAATGTTAGTTTGTGCTTTTTTCTGCATTCCGTTCTGTTATTGTTAAATGGGAAGGATGTTAGGACTAAAACGTTTATGGAATCAGCCTGTGGGTAATGGCTTATAAATGTTAATCCTGTTGTTTAATATTTATTCAAATACATATGCCTAGAATGTTCTGAGGTGTCCATACAAAACACAGCACTTAATGGTGAGATAAAGTATTGTAAAGATATTGCCAGTAATGTGGTATGATGCACAAACTGTTATTTGAGGCCATTAAAATGTTGTTGTCTTGTTGATTTGTATTGCTCCTGAGGATCTAACCTACGTGTTTCTCTGCTGGAATAGACAGTTAATCAACTACTATGTTCTTTAAACTAACATTGATGATGACAGGTAACCAGAACTGGTGATGGCCTTTAAGTTTAATGGTATGTTCTACACATCAGCATTCTAATTTTGTGGCTAGAATCTGGGAAAGCATTGCAGCATTAACCCCAAAGGTTTATATCAAGTAGAGTAAGTAGCTACAATCAACTTCTCTCATATATAATGGGTATATATATATTTATTGGTAACATTGCCTACAGATAATACAGTTGAAATTTCAATAACAACTTATCTTATATTTCCAGCTTTGTATTGCTTTGTAGCATATCCTACATTCTATTATATAGGCATACCAATCTTGTTTAAATGCATCTGATGTAAATTCTAGACACAGAATTACTATTTATCTAGATAAGAACGTTATTATCAACTTTATTATATGTTACTTCCAGAAAGGTGATGCATTGTAGCAAAGGTGAGGAATGTGAACTGAGGATCTGTGTAAGAGAATACAAAATATGTATATTAAATTAGCATATAAATACACACTTTCTCCTGGGTTTGATGTTTGTTTGGGTGTTTGGGTTGCTTGTTTTCTTTTGGGGAGATGGGAAACTGCCTCCTAACAATGCAAGTATATCATAACTTAAACTCATTTCCAACTGAAGCATGCAAATTATAATTGAACTGGATTGCACCCCCAAAATAATGAAGGATAATAGTTGTACATGCACATTGATTTATACCGCCACCAATTGTTTAGTTTCAACTCCTTAGTCCATGATCTCGGTGATAACTCCCACTGCTATCGAATCAGTACCTTCTCTTAAACTGAACTTTTGGTATAGATGCATGGGCAGTGGCTCTTCTGCTTCCAATGTAACTTGGGCGTAGTCTCCTGCAATGCAAGAAAAAATATATATGTCTGTCTGCCTATCTAGATTGACAGAGTCTGTTCAAAGTATCTCCTTTGAGAACCGACCATAGGATTCACAAATGATTTCGAGTTGGTTAGCATCATGATAAATCTCTAGAGTAAGGCTGTCACAAGTGACACATAGTGACCCTTTCTAGAAAGTAACAATCAAGTGCATAGGCGTCGATCCCGGGGGGGGATGGGGGGATGTATCCCCCCAATATTTGGTCAGGGGGGATGCCCTATGTAATCATCCCCCCCCCCCAATATTTGAGCCAACAGTCACTAAAAATTTGAATGAATTTTGACAAATGTATGTCTTTCTAAAGTAGTCTATCTACGAGCTGGAGTCGAAGAATATCCAACCATTGCCTGTGACAACCTCACTCTATTCATGACTTCCGCCACGCAGTTATATATACTTTTCTATTTACTATTATTTTGTTCGATTGTACCGCGCTCGCACGTCCGTAGTCCGTACAATGAACAAACGCTGACAATAGCCGGCAGGTGGTCGAGTATGTATTAACCCAGTGTGTTGAACTCCACAGACGACAGTGCCCAGCGATGGGGGAGGGGTATAAGGGCAGTGTTTGATACTTACCGATCCAGCCATTTCGTTCATTAGATTATCTGCTCACCGTGGCTGTCACTGATAAGTTTTGTTCCCGTCAATAGTTGAGCACATAGCAACGGTGTCGGACTTACATGACGAGTCATCGGTTGGACGCTTTGACGAGACGGCTGTTTTTCACTACATTATTTCAACGGAACGGCTCATCAGAAAGTGTCAACACTGCCCCTATATGGAGGCTACAAACGACCCCGAGGATGGAATGGTCACCATTTTGAGATTTCGGTTTAATTTTTGTAAGCCAATGGTTGGAGTACACAAAAAACCCTTCCTCCACGACAGCCGTTTAGACATGCTAAGTGCCCTCTCCTGCCATCTGAGGGGGTCTCATGTGCCAACAATTTTCTTGTACGCTCCGCGCCAACCAATGGTGGCGCTCCGCTTAGATAGTCTACAAGTCCATCATCCCCCCCCCCCCCAATCTTCAACGGAAATCGACGCCAATGATTGTAGCGGCTTGTTCTCAATAACAAGTATACGCAAAATTGTCCTCAGTGACAATATAATACTAACACAACTTAAGACCTCATTGCCTTTTTATGAATATGCTAACTCCCGTTCTCAATAACGGAGAAACTACCTCTCTGCCCGACGTGATATCGTTACCAGATGGAATGCAACTGACTAACTTTCCTGTACCCCACCCTAACATCAACTTTGCAAAAAAAAAACACGAATCTAATATGACGTAACGGCTCTTACAATTTGTAAGCCCAGGTATTCCGATATATCTCGGTGAAACATACCAACAATAAGGAGCCGAGAAACCCGGAATTTAGTTACTCTTTATATGCGACACAGGTGCTCCAATGCACACAGTGAAGCATATCAACACCAGGAATTTTGCATCCACTTACGTGACAGACACTATTACTTTCTATAGTACACTTTCCTGTCAGCCTGTTAGAAGTTCATTAAGATAAGTACTATATAACTTGATAACTCTCTGGAATTAATTGTGTAATAAACTGAATGGCCATCCAATCAGAGAAATAACAGTAACGATGCTAAAACAACTTTGTCAATATGTTATCGAGTATCACTACAAG
>JAIPMN010006081.1:0-33441 GCA_020650975.1 Apostichopus californicus
CTCCTATGGGGGGGGGGGTGGGGGGGATCAAGCCCAACTCATCATCATGATAATCCTGATTAGTACAAGACCACCTAGACCATTGTGTAGGTTAGGTCCATTACTCCTGTTGGGGGTGGGGGGATGGGAATAAATCCAATTCATCATGATTGTCCTGATTAGTTCAAGACCACCTTGTAAGAACTCCTTGCTTAGACCTTAGAAGTATGTTTTTTTTGTAGCTCATGTCTTTCCACTCAAACATTGGAGAATTCTTTGCCAGATCTCGATTAACTCCTTTAGCTAGACTTGCTGGAGTGCTGTTTGTGAATCTAAACCAAAATGCAAATGAAACGCAATAAATGCCATTCTTGGTGTCAATACAGACAATTTGGGATAAATTAAACAGTGTCGTTAGCTTTATTTCAAATTTATCATCTGCTAATTTTCTTATTTGTATGAAAATTACACCAAAACATGCAATTATTGATCATCTTCAAAAGGATAATCCCAGTGATACCAACAAATAGGTACATACATATTTCTGAGTGAACTTTTGTTTCTAAGATAAAGTCTGTCTTGTTAAGTATTTTATGAAATTTATATGTATAGCAAAGGAAATAATTTAGCACAGGTTTAAATTTTTTTTTTTTTAAGTTGTCTCAGTTTTATTCCTGTTTGTTGTGACAGCAGCTGGCAACAGGTGGAACTTGTAAATCATTTTTCCATTCAGGGTAATGTATTAAATAATGCGTGTTCTGGAATTTCATTGTGCTAGTTTCTTCATATTTATTTTGTCGTTTTCATTTATAGACGGTTTTTGAAAGTTTCTACCTGACGATATTCAACATCACTTGCACTGCTTTACCTATTCTCATCTTTGGGATCATCGAACAAAACGTAAAAGCTGAAGATCTGTTAGCCAATCCTAGATTATACAACAGACTCAACCGTAACGCAACAATGTCACTGCCACAGTGTATCTATTGGGTGAGCTTAGGTGAGTTTATGATCTCTCTATTTCATCTTTATAGCAAGGAGTGTTGGCTCAGTGGTTAACACCGGTGCCTTCCAATCATAAGGTCCCGAGTTCGAGTCACTCCAAGATTAATGTATGTCGTCCAGTTACAGTGTTGTTGACAATTGACAATTCATAATCATGGACGTTAAAATATGAATCTAAGAGACTGACTTCGGTCAGCTTGCGGCTTTGATAAGCCAATGAGGCTTCTTCACGAGTTCCTGCTTGCAGGAGGATCTAAAATACATAAATTACATAGCATTCAAAATGTGAAAGCTAAAACAAGCCAACTCACGCTCATGTTGTTTCCTTCATTTCTTTAAGAATGGTCTCATATTTGAGTCTCACAAGGTATAGTTTTTTTGTCCAAACAGGAATTTGGCATTCACTGGTATTCTTCTTTGGTTTTCGATTCCTGGTTGGCGAGGACTCCTCTGTCAGACCAAATATGCAAGTAAGTTGACCCTCTTTATAAACAGTAGTTCATTTGAGTAATATTGTTTCCAAGTTCTTCTTCATAATCCTCTGTGGGATAAGTTGAGGGAATGGAAAGAACATCTTCCCTCTTCCAGGAACACCTTCAATTGAAATATCCCCAAAACATAGGTATGTACAAAATTACAGGTTGATTTTAATACTAAATCAAAATAAAACAAAACTGTTAGCAAACTGCTTATCCACTAAAGAGCCTGTGTAAGAGAATGTATAAAAGTAAGTTGGCCTGACGTTTCGATCCCAGCAGGATCTTCTTCAGAGGCTAAATGACAAGTAACAGTAACAGAAGGGACATAAACACACACAGAATACAGACAGGTTAATGAGCAGGGTGAACACAAAGAGATAGATGTAAGAGGATTAGTAGACAAGGGATGGAGAGAAGAAAGAAACCAACAGGGGGAAGAGGAGAGGTAGGAGATAAACTATAGAGGGACAAAGAGAAGATTAAGGTAGAGGGAAAGGTGAGGGGGGGGGGGAGGAGAACAAGTAAAATATATGGAATAAGAAAAATCATGAGAACTAATACAAAAAAACTATTAAAATTCTGTAATGTTGTGTATAGTTTACACCATTGGTGTTATCATTATTGTCAATCAAATGCACTTGATCCAGCGTCGAGCAAAATATAAATTTTAATTAATTAATCAGTACTGAAGAGACTATCTGACCTTTTCTTCTCGTAAAATTAAATTTATAATTCTACACATAATATGCAAAGTTGTTTTTTGCAGGGTATTCCAGTACCACTGTACCTTGCGTTATTACACTTGTACTAGTGTTTTCATCTTCGAGTATATAAATGCTCTAAAATCTACATTTGGTAGTAATTTGGTATATATGTAGTATTAGCTTAGTTATTTACAGGAAATGGATCAAATATACCTTACTTCTTGGAACCTTCTGAAATCATTGACACTATGCTTATTTTTTTTTTCCTTAGTAAATCATTTTTTGTGATGTTGATGTCTAATTCATCTTTATTCTCATATCAGGTTTCTGGAGTCTGGACATTTGGGACCTGGGTGTATACCATATGTGTTCTGGTTGTCAACTTGAAGGTAAGGCAATAATTGCCATATTGTGGATTATTTAAACCAATTTTGTGGCTGGACATAAGTCTGAAAATGTAATCAACATATGCATCATTCGAAGGCTAGTAATTTGATGGCTTCCAACAGCACATGTGAGGAAAATTAATTTAAATGAATTTAATTAGGAACAGTCACATTGTATTCAGCTCAGCAGTTTTATTAAATATTCTTGAATAATTAGTCAGTTAATTATTTCAAGAAACCTATTAACGATACCCCTCACCCCATAGCAGCCAAACCCTCTTCAGGTTAGGACAGACTGTATGTAGAAGAGCTGAAAGCATTGTCATTTTACATCATATATTAACAATGTTTGTAATTTTACATGTGAGCATCATAATATCATATATTAACAATGTTTGACATTTAACATGTGAGCATCATAATATCATATGTTAACAATGTTTGTCATTTTACATGTGAGCATCATAATATCATATATTAACAATGTTTGACATTTGACATGTGAGCATCATAATATCATATATTAACAATGTTTGACATTTGACATGTGAGCATCATAATATCATATATTAACAATGTTTGACATTTTACATATGAGCATCATAATATCATATGTTAACAATGTTTGACATTTTACATGTGAGCATCATCACATATTAACAATGTTTGACATTTTACATGTGAGCATCATCACATATTAACAATGTTTGTCATTTTACATGTGAGCGAGCATCTGTTGACTCAGAAGAGGATAATTGATTTCTCTTGTTTCCTTTCTATTCCAGCTTTGCATAGAGACATCTTATTGGAATGTAATAACCTTCGTGGGGATGTTCATATCTATATTTGGGTTTCCTGCCTTACTCTCAATTTACTCAGGGGTGCTTTGGTGAGTCTTGAGGATAACCAATAGTTTAACTACCGTTAGATACAACTTATTTGTTTGACTTTGGTATGTTTACTGTAGCATTGACTTTAGTACGTTTACTGTACTATTTGAC
Organism: Apostichopus californicus; assembly: GCA_020650975.1. Taxonomy (NCBI): domain Eukaryota; kingdom Metazoa; phylum Echinodermata; class Holothuroidea; order Aspidochirotida; family Stichopodidae; genus Apostichopus; species Apostichopus californicus. Next base: position 3,555 of record JAIPMN010006081.1, read on the forward strand.
TTTGGTATGTTTACTGTACTATTGACTTTGGTATGTTTACTGTACTATTTGACTTTGGTATGTTTACTGTAATATTGACTTTGGTATGTTTACTGTACTATTGACTTTGGTATGTTTACTGTACTATTGACTTTGGTATGTTTACTGTACTATTTGACTGTGGTATGTTTACTGTTCTATTGACTTTGGTATGTTTACTGTACTATTGACTTTGGTATGTTTACTGTAGCATTGACTTTGGTATGTTTACTGTACTATTGACTTTGGTATGTTTACTGTAATATTGACTTTGGTATGTTTACTGTACTATTGACTTTGGTATGTTTACTGTACTATTTGACTTTGCTATGTTTACTGTACTATTTGACTTTGGTATGTTTACTGTACTATTTGACTGTGGTATGTTTACTGTTCTATTGACTTTGCTATGTTTACTGTTCTATTGACTTTGGTATGTTTACTGTACTATTTGACTTTGGTATGTTTACTGTTCTATTGACTTTGCTATGTTTACTGTACTATTTGACTTTGCTATTCTTACTGTACTATTTGACCTTGGTATGTTTACTGTACTATTTAATATTAAAATCTTGGAACAATGGAATCCTTTAAATGACTTTTCAACTTTCACTTCTAACCAATGAAAAAGAAAGGGAATAAATGTAGGCAAGTTGATTATCTACTGCCTAAAGCCTATGTAGGTAAATATGTAGGGCCTGACGTTTTGATTCCTAGAGGATCTTCTTCAGGGGATAACTCAACCGAAAACTAAGAACAAATTAAGAGATGCAGTTAAATTTAACAAATGAGCAATGAATGAAAAAGAAGTAAAAAAAATGTGATTAATGGTAACATGGAAATGTCTGTGAATGTTATTTCTGTGACTTTTATACATTAGTTGCCTACATAGTCTTTGTGAGTAGACAAGCAGTTTGTTAACAGTTCTTTACTTTTTATTCTCTGCAAAGTTATAAATTTTTACAAAATATGAAAGAAACAAAACTGAAGTTAACTCCAAATGATGTACTGTATACATTTGCTGATTTACTTTGAAATGTAATTTTTATCTTTCATTTTTTATTTCAGGGCTGATAAACTTCAAATGTAAGTATAATTTTTTTTTTCTTATTGATGTCGCTAAACATTAATAACTAATTCATCTTCAGTCATTAAAGTATTTGTTCCCAGAGAAGAAAATGTGAACAAAACCAAACCAAAGAATCCAATCAGGATTGTGATTCCATCATGCTTTCTGGAAGCTTGGTTTCTGGATTAGCGAATTCGAATAAAATGGTTAACAAACAGCATACCGATGGCAGACTAGGTCGCTCACCTCATCACAAACTGGTCCCAGATTTTCAAATCCTCTTCTAGTTTCCAAATCAATATTCTTCTGCTCTAGGAGACTTTTATTTGTAACTTATGAATAACGATGATATTTATTCTGAGTAATTTATAAACAGTTTTGATTCTATTTTGTGAATTCTTGGAATGTTTCTATAATATTGTAATTAATTAATTTCATTAAGGCAACACCCAAAATCCTGCTTTTGCCATACATACTTGATTGATGTCAAATGCCTGGTTTCATCTTTTCATTTCCAGATCGTTCTTTGATACCTCCACACTCTATTTTGTGTTCTTCGAGTCTTTCAAGAGTTGGTCTGTCTGGTTTAACTTCCTGCTTCTCACCGTGCTCGCATTTCTACCAGACTACATCTATAAAGCGGCAGTATTGTTTTCACAGCAGGGACCGAAGGCTCAACGACAGGTACGTCTCGTGTTACTCCTAATTTGGAAGAAAGAGACAGACAGTTTTTTTCTTACTAGTCTATGAGGCTGTGTATGATAAAAAAACAAATGTGGTTCATTCATCTTAGGAGGGTGAACTTTGGCAAAATGAAAGCCAGAACTTATTACAAAATTTACAGCAGTTGTACACCTTACTTCCATGTGGAATTTGAGACAAACATTGAGTTGGTTTGGTATATAGCAGTATTAATCAATTAATTCATTAGGGCAAGTAGATAAATGGATTTGTTTAATGTTAGTATTAATCAAGTACATCAAGTTTTCTTCTATCTATGATAACAAGACCATCATTTAAGAGATTAATCATTATCCTGATTCCATTCTTCATCACTTACCTTGAAACCATTCCCGCCAATACCAGTTATTTCACAACTGTTTCCAATATGAAGTATGTTATAAGTTACTTTCAATTCTTTTGCAGGTAGACCTCGTACCCTTCCCCACTCACATGCCCCCCCACCTCCACTTGCCTGCTAATGATCTAAGCATATCCTTCATGTTAAAATTCCTACTGTAGTTTCATAGTTTGTCAAATTTATCACTGTATCACTAACGCTGTATATTTAACAAAATTATACAAAACAAAAGTATAATTAACAAAAAGTAGAGGGTGTTCACTTTGGTGAGCTTCAATCCCTCTACCTACAATATTTGTCATCAGTTAAATTTTCTTTCAGAGAATAATGAATCTTCTCTCTCGTTCATGCTTCATCCTCTGCTACAGTGGCCCCCATTTATTCTTCCTCACTTCCTAAACTCCATCTTCTCGCCATCATCGTCCCAGGCTGAGATCCCAGAAGAACTACTCTCCAGCCAAAGTAGTTTATCAAGGAGAGGTGTAGACGTACGTACAACCCTGCTTGCAGTGTACCTTTGATGTGGTCATTAATTTCACCTCGTCCTCATGCATGACGATGCTGAAATACATTTTGTTTTCAGAGGATTGAACTTTTTTTTTGTACGATTATTATTATTATTTTATTTTTCTGGTATTTCCTTGTGTGCTGAGTTGAGTGGAAATAAACACCCACAATTTTTATCTAACATCACTTTATTCTGTATAAACATTCAAATAAAAGTTAAACTGTATTATATAATGCTGCATGGATTAGTCTAATCTACATAAGACTGAGTGGATTAGTCTAATGTTCATAGATTGAGTGGGTTAGTCTTATCTTCATAAGATTCGGTGGGTTAGTCTAATCTTCATAAGAATAGGTGGGTTAGTCTTTTCCTCATAACAATGGGTGGGTTAGTCTTATCTTCAAAAGACCAGGGTGGTTAGTCTAATCTTCATAAGAAAGAGTGGGTTGGTCTAATCTACATAAGGCTGAGTGGGTTAGTCTAATTCTCATCAGACCGAGTGGGTTAGTCTAATCTTCATAACAATGGGTGGGTTAGTCTAATCTTCATAACAATGGGTGGGTTAGTCTAATCTTCATAACAATGGGTGGGTTAGTCTTATCTTCATAAGAATGGGTGGATTAGTCTAATCTTCATAAGAATGGGTGGGTTGGTCTAATCTACATAAGACTGAGTGGGTTAGTCTAACTTTCATAAGACTGAGTGGGTTAGTCTAATTTTCATCAGACCGGGTGGGTTAGTCTAATCTTTATAAGAATGGGTGGGTTTGTCTAATCTTCATAACACCAGGTGGGTTAGTCTGATTTTCATCAGACTGAGTGGGTTAGTCTAATCTTCATAAGACTGAGTGGGTTAGTCTAATCTTCATAACAATGGGTGGGTACGTCTAATCTTCATAAGACCAGGTGGGTTAGTCTAATCTTCATAACACCGGGTGGGTTAGTCTAATCTACATAAGACTGAGTGGGTTAGTCTAATGTTCATAAGACTGAGTGGGTTAGTCTAATCTTCATAACAATGGTTGGGTTAGTCTAATCTTCATAACACCGGGTGGGTTAGTCTAATCTTCATAAGACCAGGGTGGTTAGTCTAATCTTCATAAGACCAGGTGGGTTAGTCTAATATTCATAAGAATGGGTGGGTTAGTAAAATCCACATAAGAATGGGTGGATAAGTCTAATCTTCATAAGATTGGGTGGGTTAGTCTTCTTCTCAATCATCTTTCTTGAGAATGGCTTGAAGTGATGGCCACCCTTCTACCTTTATAATACCATGAAAGTGAAGTGATGTCCACCCTTCTACCTTTATAATACCATGAAAGTGAAGTGATGTCCACCCTTCTACCTTTGCAACCTTCTCCAGTTCTTTCTGCCTTTAACCTCTTTGATTTGTCGTTGTTTTGCGATTGCTAGTAACAAATGTTTTTTTCCACAGCGACCTCCTGTCATCCTGTTCTACTTACTGTCTATTCTCACAGTAGTCTGACAGAGTGTTCTCGTCAGATTGACAAGAAATAAATCCAGATTATCGAGCAACTTTATTTCTTGTTGTGTGAAGTCACAGAAAGCATCATAATTGCTATCCTTCGAGATATAAATGTTAATAAAGGCCTTGTTTGATGTCACTATGTGCGGAAGGGAAACTTGAATTATTGGAGTTATTATAGTAGTGCTGTTGCATGATAAATGCTATTATATGTGTCATAGGAACAGTATCTATTGAGCACTAGGTGAATCTCTCTCGCGGTGATTATGTAAATTAGTCTTCCGGCTTGTTCTGTCCTGCAAAGTGGTCACACACCGCAAGAATGATGTCTGGGTACAAATGCCTGAAATGAGATATTTTAGTAGGTCTGTTTGGTCAACCATGGCCTCCTGTTTAGTTTCCTGAACTAGGAAGCTGTTGTTGTTTATAAGTTGAAATGATGATAATTATTGGAGTAACTATAGCGCACTAACTGAGTTGATTTGTATTATACCTCACAGTGTTAGTAAAGGTTATATGTTTGTGCATCATCAATTCATCAGATGCATTCAGTTACCATAAAGAAGAGTATTGGAATAAGGATGTGCTGAAAGCAAATTATAACTTATTTGCTACCTATAACTTATGATTTACCTTAAGCCGAACTCTGTTGCCATTATTTTGCTAAAAGCTTTCCATTGTTACATACTGTATTAACATACCAGACTCTTGCCTTTATCAAAACAGGTACAAAGTTGCAGAAGCAGTAGCAGTCAAATTGGTAGGACAAAGCAAAAATCAGTTTGACTGCAATTCTTTGTTCTGTTCAGCTTTATTCATTTCCTCTTGTTGATTAACAAGGAGTGAATATTCTGAACTAAACTACTTCAAGCTGTTTTCATACCGTACATATGCTTCAATATATGTGAAAAAGCTGTGTTACACCTCCCCTTGCATGCCTGTAAAACCTTTATATTCCTTTCTTTTATTACTCCAATTAAATGTCTTAAAAACTGAAATTTTTCCAGGGAAAAGAGTCCCATGGATCTATTACAGATCCTCACAATGAGACCATCCTTAACACTTGTCGGTATCAACATTACACCGTAACACCAAAATATTTGATGTTGTTGCATGTAGCAGCAGCAGACATCTGATCGCTGTTATTGCTTATGTCTGCACAAGAAGTTGCTGATATTTTTAGAGCCATGTAAAGCCTTACAGAGTAACAGATCATTGTCATGTGACCGTAGAGATGTAACCTATGACTATTATCTGTTCTGATGGGTTCTGCATGTACAAGTGTTTAGAGTGACCGTCACAGCATGTCGGTTTCTATAATAATTACATGTTTAAATATTACATACTTAAAGTCGTAAGGTTAACTTGATTTCTTCGGAACACAACCAACAAACATTTCCATAAACAAAATTACAAACAGACATTGTGGAGGACACTGATTACAATTTCTTTTTATCTGCAAATGAAAAATGACAAGTTTTGTGCCAAATTGAAGAACAAAATAAATTACGAGATGAAAATTGAATTTGTCTTTAAATGTTCCCAACAAGGAAAATGTGTATAACAAGGATTCCTTCCAAATCGTATGAACTTTGAAATCTGTGATGGAAGTAGTTTGTATGGTTTACATCTCGAATGATTTGGTAATATTACTAAAGTAAAATGATTTACGTCATTTTTATACATTTTATTTTTGCTGAGAAACACATGACCACATTGAGTAGTAAATGTTACACAACGATAGATTAATTTACTTTCGGTTCCATAAAGACGGATGCCGTCATTTCTACTGCCTTTACAGATCACTCACATGATTTGTTTCCACATGGAATTTGTCAGCTTGACTTGCCTATTAAAACAGTAATTTATAGAAAATATCTGGAAGTATTAAGTAATCAGAATTTCACAATGACATTTGGAGGATCACGTGAAAATATTCATAGGATATCTAAAGCTCTTACACATGCTGTCAAAATACAAACACATGGCTTTCTTAAGCCCACAACAAATGAAACACGATAAAAATGATTTTGTTTCCCATTTGTAAATATATTTTTGAGAATCTATGAGAGTAGATATATTGAGTATCAGCTAGTTTAATTTCAAGAGTCATGATTGCAAAATGTTCTTGAACTTATATATAGGGAAGGGCATGTTGATCTTTGCTGGTGATGGTCATGAAGTCTAATGCAATGTTTGTGTAGTGTAGCATGATGGCTTTTTTCAATGTGTTTGATGCCAGTCATGAATGTCATTAATTTCATATTTTTAGCCTGAAAAATTGGTGGATTGTTTAAAGTCTCTTTGCGGTTGGTTTTTAGTAGGTTTTATGCATTGATGGCTAGGAATGCTCATTTTTGTATCCTTGGTACATGTGCATACTTCAAATCTTGTCTGCGTCAAAGCTACAGTCTTGCACTGAATTTAGTGTAGTGGCAATTTACCTTGACCTATTTAAAGATGGTGAGATACCTGACTAGCAAAAGGTGTCACCCAAGTCAACCAAAATTACGCACGGGAAGATGAAATAAGGCATCAGACGAGGCGACACGGACAAATATGAAATTTGTGGGACGCAAAAGTTTCTGCGTTGAATTTTGTACCATTAGTAAACTGATAATGAGCAGCTTCTTAGATCCCTTCATTACTACGATTGTGAAGTATCCAGTCTTTGCATTGTCACAGGCTAAATAGTAGTTTATCTTGACCTGTTTTGCACCTCCTCGTCGGTTAAGAGGAACAGTCCACTCACACCCTTTGATTTAAAAAAGAGTGGATTTGGTCCCTTTCTAGCCTCAACAACTCAAATTATTTCATTTCTGAACTGTTTCAGTCTCTCATCTTATCCTGTCTGATTATGTGGCACCTCTCTTACAATGATGCAATGTGCCACTAGTGCCACTAGTCGGGGGGCGATGGATTGTCTTCTTCCCAATTTCATGCATGCTGCAATCAATTTGAAGTTTTCCATTCCTATTGTTGCTCTTATTCCTGCTGGTCTTCATACCTTTTCTAAATAACTTTGTGAATCTTGCTCGTCAATATTTTCCCAGTGAATCTTGGAATGTGATGGAACCGTTTCCTCTTTATATAAATGTCATCGTTATCACCTTTAAACTGATTAACGCTCTAAACAATTGCTGAAATGTTTTCAAAAAGTTAATTTCCAAATTATTTCCAGATGCAGAGAATTATTAAATAGGATAATGAAAATAAGGGGAAATGCCATGAGGGGAGGGGAGGGGGGGGTGGGTAGTCAGCAAAGTGTTTCAACCTTCGTGACCATTATTTGACTCTCTATCGAGAATCAAATCGAGTTTGAGTAGTTGTTTTGTTATTGCTAGTTCATACAATATACATTTAACTGTAACTCGACAATAATTCCTATAAAGTGGTAAAATGGGGCTTGACTTTGTGGACGTCAATTCCATTCTTGTCCATGACAAATCGGAAGGATTATGATCATACTTTACTCTCTTGCCAAATTTATATCAGTTACAATAGAACAGGAACCAGTAGGTGGATTCTTTGTAGCCGATAAAATAATTACGCAATCCTCAACTAATTCAGATCGTTTATGCGCCCTGTTTCGAAATCCTAAAGTGAAGTCAGTTGCAATAGTACAGTTCTATATATTGGATGGTTTTGTTTATATACACCTGACAGTTTCATTATCCATCATGAGCTAAATAAGAGATATTTAACAGAAATGAAAATAGAATTGGTGCGTTTGTTATGATATAATGCTTCTATTTGCAGTTGGCTACATCATAATTAGTTAAAGCTTAGAGAATACAGACAATTTTTTTTATGGAGTTACTATCAGTAAAGGTTGTCTGGAATTTTAGCAGAGTTTATGACTAAAAGTCCAAAACACATGAGTTCAAGGAACATTGTGTTTGATTGTGTTTGATTTGAAATGTGATACCTAATAGGTTATAAAACAACATTACTGACCTTATGAACATGCAAGAATTATTTACATCAAGAACAGGAAAATACTGCTAATGATCTGCTAGTAATTACTGAAAAGCTGTATTTCTAGGTAGAATTTAAAAAAAATATATATATATACCAAAATGTTCACTTCAACCCTAACAGGATTTTATGCAGTCTAACCTTTGACAACATGTGTACATCCTGAAATAATTATGTCATAGGATTTGGGTTTGGCTAAATTTTATCAACTTCAGTTTAAACTATTTAAACTTTTTTTACATCTGGTGTCTTAATTATCACACTTTAAATATTAGAATATTTCTCAACCTCTTTTGATTGTATGAGAGTTTGTATTCGGTCACACTTGTTTTTCTGCATAATTCATTGTTTGCAGGGTCAGTATTTTCTTTCTGATGCAGAACAATGATAATGCATCCTCCCCTCATCCTAGGAATCTAAAATGCATCAAGGTTAATGCATCCTCCCCTCATCCAGTGGCGGAGCGTCCATACAGTCAGAGGGGGCGGATGCCCCTCCTGACGGACTGAAATGGACTGCTGGTGCCCTTTTCAGCTTTTTACCACTTTTTACTTATTCGCGATTATTGACTTTTTTATTGCGCTCTCAAATACCTATTGACATTTGTCACATTTTGTTGGTGTAATTTTCTGACAAAATGGCGATGACACCTATTTATTTTTCGTTTATCTGCAAATTAGCAAGGCCCGGAAAGGGTTATTTCTGGCGATCTAGAGAGTATCTTTACTCAAAAAATGTCTGTACGCTCCGCGCCAACCTGTGGTGGCGCTCCGCTTAGGTAGTGTCGAAAGTGCCCATACAGACCATTCTCGCCCCCTGACCAATACCCCTTGCTCCGCCACTCCCCTCATCCTATGAATCTAAGATGCATCAAAGATTAATGCATCCTCCCCTCATCCCCCATGACTTAACCTCTTATGATCGTAGGAGATAGATGACTGGTGTCAAAGGTGACTTAAAAGAGTAATCTGAGAGAATAGAAATCTTAAACTTTCCATTCCAACCTCTCACTGCTTCCACAATTTGCATAAAACAGAATTGCAACCAACCCCCCTCCCTCTCCATTCCATTCCATTCCTTCTATTTGCATCAATTGCTACAAGACCACATGGAGGGCCTTTTCGCTGTCACTGCTTTCTACTCCTCCTCTGCCGATGGTCTTTGCTCCCATCTCTTTGCCTCCCTCCATCTTTTGTCCGGCAGTCTATCGTTAACCAGTGCTCCGTGTCTTCGCTTCTTCCTTCTTGTCCTGTTGCTGGTTGTGCTGTTGTTGCTGCTGCTGTTGTCTTTTGTAAGGTATTTTACGCTCACAGGTTCGGCCTTCAATTTTATTCTCTCTCTGTCTTCATACTTCATTCCATCGTCAGAGGGGCTTACTATCTCGCAAGGTGTTCCCTCATACATTCATGAGAAGGACTTCCAGTCTCCAGGAGTTACTCACTTGACCCCTAACCCAGAGGTAAGAGGTCAATTCTCATTGGCTATGGCACAGAGAAAACAGCATGTTAAACAGAATTTGCCCTTTTTTGTTTGGAAAGAAGCAAATTACTTGCATGGTTAGTTCACAGGTGTTGAGGGAACTGTAACCAAAACTTCTTGATGGTAACAAGAATGCTGTTTGGTATGTTTGGCACAGAGAAACAGCATGTTAAACAGAATTTGCATTTATTTTTTTTTTGGAAAGAAGCAAATTACTTGCATGGTTAGTTCACTGGTGTTGAGGGAACTGTAACCAAAACTTCTTCTTGATGGTAACAAGAATGCTGTTTGGTATGACTGCATGTTCATGAACTTGGTGGTAGCTATTAACAGAATGAATGCTGGAATCAAGTGTGACATATTTTTACAGAAGCTGGGGTAAGAGTTATTTCATTGCACGTCATTTTTTTTTCTTTTCTGTTGGAGATTGGCTAAAAGGAATTGTTTAAGAGCAAAAAAAACCAAAAAAAAACACCCATTAACTACTGAGTTGTCAGTATGGAAAGAGATATTCATGTTAAGTCTGTTTTGAAAGTATGACATGTTAGTTTTATATTGATCACTTAAAGGAATGTGTACCCTAGTCTATGCTACAATCATCTTCAAGTACCCTAGTCTATGCTACAAACATCTTCAAGTACCCTAGTCTACAAACATCTTCAAGTACCCTAGTCTATTCTACAAACATCTTCAAGTACTCTAGTCTAGTCTACAAACATCCTCAAGTATCCTAGTCTAGTCTACAAACATCTTCAAGTACCCTAGTCTATGCTACAAACATCTTCAAGTACCCTAGTCTAGTCTACAAACATCTTCAAGTACCCTAGGCTAGTCTACAAACATCTTCAAGTACCCTAGTCTATTCTACAAACATCTTCAAGTACTCTAGTCTATTCTACAAACATCCTCAAGTAGTCTAGTCTACAAACATCTTCAAGTACCCTAGTCTATGCTACAAACATCTTCAAGTACCCTAGTGTAGTCTACAAACATCTTCAAGTACCCTAGTCTAGTCTACAAACATCTTCAAGTACCCTAGTCCTAAACATCTTCACATACTACTGAAGAAACATTCTATTTAGTTCTTTCTATTCTACCAGATTGTTTACCACACCTGAACAGATATACTCTTATCCTGCCAATTTCATTCTTCTGCAACAAACAGTTCACTTAAATGTCTTTTAAATTCTGTATCATTTAATGACAATTTATGACATCAGTGATCCCAATCTACCTGTTTGGTAAAAAACTATTATGTTTAACATTTTCTACAAAGCTGCCAGTTGTAACATTTTCTACAAAGCTGCCAGTTGTAATATTTTCTACAAAGCTGCCAGTTGTAATATTTTCTACAAAGCTGCCAGTTGTAATATTTTCTACAATACTGTCTGTGTTGCATATTTCTTATAAGATTGGGTTGTATATATCATCGAGTAACTTACAAGAATCTTACACTAATATCAGGATGGAGAATGTATAAGACCTTCTCTCGTGTTGTTTCATTGAAGCTGTGCTCTGATTTCTGGAATGCATAACATGCAAGTTATTTTCTTTTCTGTACAAAATATTGCACACTCAGTACAGCTATCTGCTGCACAATTTTTGTTTGGGTTTTTTTTTTCCACACAGGTTGTATACCAGTAGCATTGTTGAATTTTGATTCTTTTTTTTTACCTTTCTTTTATTCTTTCTTTCTTTCTTTCTTTCCCTTCTGATTGATTACGTTGGGTAATTTTGGTGAAAATAAGTTGCAATCAAGCAAAGCATCTATTTATCCTGCAGCCGTACACAAGCTTTACATTTCTTTTAACATAATCTGACCCTGTGAAGTACTCTAGTGGTAATAAATATCATTGTATCCTGTGTAAACAACATTATTCTTTCCCTGAACTTCCAGAAATATACCAGGCTGTGTTTCATCTTTCTTTGCCCGTAGATTTAGTGAATGTTTACCTGCCCTCTCCATTGGGAGCATTTTTATTTATAAAATCTTCTTGTTTCAGATGTAATTTACTTTTCATTGCAATAAACTTTCATTTTAAAGACAAAAATTGAAACAAGTGAACATGTAACATTGAGGTCACATATATCCATCCAGTACTTTTTCTTAATATGAGAATGAATTTTCTGTCACCCTTACATTTATATGTGTAATAAAAAAATAATAAAAATAATATTAATAATAAAAAGTCTGCAAAGAAGTTCAAAAACATGTCAAACTTTGTAAAATCACTGGGATTGTCTGATTTCTGGAATTCATGGAATAATTGCTTCTGTCATAGGAAGACAGCCTGAGCCAGGGGGGGTAGGAAGCTTCCAAAAAGTGGGGGGGCACAACATCAGAGGGGCACTTTCTCATTCCACAACCACCACTCGTTATGCTATAAACCGATACACACCGGCCATATCACTTAAATATTTATGATGTGTTAGTATGCTATCAATACTATTATGGTGCGCTGCAACATTGATTTTTGATTTATGGAGATTGTTTATTTTTAACCGTGCTAAAAAAAGATATGGGATGCCATTTAAAAAAAAAGTATGTGCAGACTAGAAATAAATAATTAAAATAAAATATTAAATTAACAATGGCTTAAGATATCCAAAAGACAGTTCTTCATCAAAGGGGCACATTTTATTTGCCAGTAGGGCACATTTGCTATTTTGAAGAAAAGTTGGGGGGGCACCGGCACCCAGGCTCCTACCCCCTGAAGACAGCTGAAATAATATTGTATACCCCGGCCTCCTGCTTGTCCATATTGACGCAGTAAACTATGGTATGGTGTATAATCAACACTTATCTTGCATATCAGCATGGAACTTCAAATCCAATGAATATTTTACCACTATCAATGGGTTGCTTTTTATTACCCAACTGGTACTGCTAGCTTCTTCATGAATTAAACCTTCTTGGGGTTTTTCATTTGCAAAAACAATAAAAAAGCCTCTATTAACAAGTTAAATCAGAAATAGTACTCTGTATTTCAGATTTTTGTTTAACGATTCATTTATGAGTCCCCGAGGATCGACCAGAACTTTATTCAAGAGTATAATTTGTCAAACACTATTTTAATCCATATGTGTAATACACTTGTATTATGTTATGTTGGAATGATACAACTGAGGGGGTGTAGGAATTGTGCAGGGAGCGCCTGTGATCACCTTGTCTGTTCAACGGCTCTCCCCTACCCTACCCCCGTCTCCTTTTAGGATCCGTAGATAAAGAACAGAAGAAGGAAATGCATAAAAGGAAAATGATTTGTCATTAGAGAGAATTATTGACAAATGCTCTTAAAAAAATCTAGCAACAAGTTTCTCTTTCAGTTAGTTAAATAATTTAAACTATTTAAAACTTACGTTGCTTTGGTTACGTTGGATTTTGTATCATATGAGAGAATTTTTGCTATTGGTTCCTCTGCATGATGTTGTACACTATCTTGGTTGTAAATATTATCAGCCACGATTGGGAAATAATGCACTTTTATCAAAGATCACCATTAATTACCACATTATCACAAATATTCAAATGTATGCACAGTGTTCACATCTGTACCATTGCTGTTGTATGAACAGTGACATGAACAGTGTTCATATCTGTTGTACCATTGCTGTTGTATGAACAGTGACATGAACAGTGTTCATATCTGTTGTACCATTGCTGTTGTATGAACAGTGACATGAACAGTGTTCATATCTGGTGTACCATTGCTGTTGTATGAACAGTGTTCATATCTGTACCATTGCTGTTGTATGAACAGTGGTGTGAACAGTGTTCATATCTGGTGTACCATTGCTGTTGCATGAACAGTGACATGAACAGTGTTCATATCTGTTGTACCATTGATGTACGAACAGTAACATGAACAGTGTTCATATCTGGACCGTTGCTGTTGTATGAACAGTGACATGAACAGTGTTCATATCTGTTGTACCATTGATGTACGAACAGTAACATGAACAGTGTTCATATCTGTACCGTTGCTGTTGTATCAACAGTGACATGAACAGTTCAACTATTATCTCACTGTTGTTGCTGCTGCTGCAAAATAGCAGAAAGGACAAGCGAAGTAAGATTTGCATGCTAACGATAAAATTATCACTTTGTCGAAATTACTTCTATTTTAAAACTGCAGCAAAAAATATTGTCTTAGAATGTAAAAACAACTGCTAATAGCTGGAAAGGTAACTATGTTTTGCATGCATATATCATTTGTATCGGAGTTTATATTCTGTTTCAACATTAATTTCATTGATATGTTGGTTATAAACTAGCACAACAAAGCAAGTACCCTTTGCACTATGTAACGTTACAATCGCTCAATTAGCATGTTGCATACACTGTAAGTTTGTATGTTATCAAGGTATTTAAATTCTGTGATACTAGTCACTCATTTACTCATTTAAGTTTCAAAAAATATTATAACATATCTTATATTTAAAATGAATGTTTTTCTTTTATATTATACATAATCAGCTATTAGAAGATTTAAGCTGGACTTCCATGGAGGTTTTAGCTATTCTTGAAGTTTTCACAATGAACCTTCCAGTCCAGTGGCAAATTTAACACCACTGGAAAGGAATCCTTGCTGTGTAGATGTATATCGGGTATACAAGATATTAATTGAGCATGCAAGGGGTGAAGGAGGGAGGTGGAGAGGGCCAGAAGAGTAGGGAAGGAGAGAAAGGGGAGGAGAGGGGAAAAGTCTCAAAGTGTTAACAGTTAATTTACCCAAAGAAATATAATTTTAGCTACAAAAAGTACAATTCTTAAAATCATGTTAAACAATTTCCATGTACCCCTCAGTTACTCTACTGTACATAGATTTCAACATCATCATCCTCATCCTCATCCTCATCATCATCATCATCATCACTTTCAGCATTATCAAACAAACTTATAGAGTAAAAGTAAACACAGGTTCCTCTCTTTGATAGAATAATGTGATTAATTTGTTGACATGTCCCCTACAATTATTACTGAACTACTGGCTTGAATCCCATCTTCTTTGAAGGTTTAGCATTCCTAATGTCAGCAGATATCTCTGATATGTAGATGGTTCTAGTTCAATGCATCTTCTTCTTGCAGTGTGATGTATTATGGGATATTCTATATACATCAAGTGTCGTTTTAATTATTATCATCAGCTGATTCAGCTCGCATGATTTCACATGAAATATATTTGTATAGTCATGATGGAAAATTTTATTATACTGTGAAGCAATTGTATCTGCATAGCTTTGGGCATGTTTTTTTTTTAATACAGAGATAAAATTTTACTCTACAGTCATCACATTTTATATTTTCCTCTGCAGATCTCATCTTTGCCATATGGTGAAAAAGGCAGTTATGTGAACCGTGGCTTGGATTTCAATGAAGAAACTGACGGAATGCCCAGGGTAAGCAACAACCACAACAGTGTTGGTCTGAGGAATGCCAATAATGACAGCACTATGGATTACCAGAATGCCAAGACGGCAAAAAACGGAGGAGGGGAGATTCCCTTACAAGATCTATCCCCTACGAAGAACTAGCGTAGATGTGGTTTTGCGGAAGTGATGCTAATAGAGCACAAATAATGAATCCAAATTGTATAATCATATCAAGGCCAGGAAACTTCCATCAACATCATGGTTTGGTTAATCAGGGCATTGACATGAATGATATATGATGAGATATGCCAGTATGTGTTTTATTGAACAGTGGTTGGTTTGGCACAAGCATGATCATATCGCTCAGCTAACATATTCTCTGAACAAACAATTTTGTGTAAAGTCTTTGAGTATGCAATTCAGTCTTTTATTAGAAGTACTGTTGATTTTCCAAGGGTAACTATGATGTCAGTGGAATACTGTACTCGGGTATTTGATGAAGAGATTAGATGCATCATTGGTTAAAGGGATTAGATGCATCTTGGTTGAAGAGATTAGATGCATCTTTGGTTGAAGAGATTAGATGCATTGTTGGTGGAAGAGATTAGATGCATCTTTGGTTGAAGAGATAAGAAATTTAGATGCATCATTGGTTGAAGGGATTAGATGCATCTTTGGTTGAAGAGATTAAATGCATCATTGGTTGAAGAGATTAGATGCATCTTTGGTTGAAGAGATTAGATGCATCTTTGGTTGAAGAGATTAAATGCATCTTTGGTTGAAGAGATTAGATGCATTGTTGGTGGAAGAGATTAGATTCATCGTTGGTTGAAGAGATTAGATGCATCGTTGGTTGAAGAGATAAGAAATTTAGATGCATCGTTCGTTGAAGGGATTAGATGCATCTTTGGTTGGAGAGATTAGATGCATCGTTGGTTGAAGAGATTAGATGCATCGTTGGTTGAAGAGATTAGATGTATCTTTGGTTGAAGAGATTAGATATATCTTTGGTTGAAGAGATTAGATGCATTGTTGGTGGAAGAGATTAGATGCATCTTTGGTTGAAGAGATTAGATGCACCGTTGGTTGAAGAGATTAGATGCATCTTTGGTTGAAGAGATTAAATGCATCTTTGGTTGAAGAGATATGATGCATTGTTGGTGGAAGAGATTAGATTCATCGTTGGTTGAAGAGATTAGATGCATCATTGGTTGAAGAGATAAGAAATTTAGATGCATCGTTCGTTGAAGGGATTAGATGCATCTTTGGTTGGAGAGATTAGATGCATCGTTGGTTGAAGAGATTAGATGCATCGTTGGTTGAAGAGATTAGATGTATCTTTGGTTGAAGAGATAAGAAATTTAGATGCATCGTTCGTTGAAGGGATTAGATGCATCTTTGGTTGGAGAGATTAGATGCATCGTTGGTTGAAGAGATTAGATGCATCGTTGGTTGAAGAGATTAGATGCATCTTTGGTTGAAGAGATTAGATATATCTTTGGTTGAAGAGATTAGATGCATCTTTGGTTGAAGAGATTAGATGCATCTTTGGTTGAAGAGATTAGATGCATCATTGGTTGAAGAGATTAGATGCATCGTTGGTTGAAGAGATTAGATGCATCATTGGTTGAAGAGATTAGATGCATCATTGGTTGAAGAGATTAGATGCATCGTTGGTTGAGTACTTTATCTGCAAACATTACTGAGTACAGTACAGTCTCGCTTAGTACTAACGTTCAAAGTAATACACCAAATTAAACGGTTATTTCACTACAGTATTAGAGTATGGACAGTTTTACTATTATACTAATATATATTATACTATTATACATATACACTAAAGAGTTATTTTTACAGCAGTAGGCCATAGTTCAGTCTCCCAAAATGCCTACCGTTTACTATAAATAGTACTACACTAAAGAGTTATTCTTACAACAGTAGGGAATAGCTCAGTCCCCTAAGTGCTTTAAGGTTACCTATAAAATAGTACTACACCAAATTAACAGATATTTTTACAGCAGTCGGGAATAGTTCAGTCTCCCCAAATGCCTACGGTTTACTATAAATAGTACTTCACTAAAGAGTTATTCTTACAGCAGTAGGCCATAGTTCAGTCTCCCCAAATGCCTACGGTTTAACTATAAATAGTACTATTTTGGATCTGTTTCCTTATACCTTTTAAAATTAACTATGACTCGTTCAAGAGTAAAAGAGTGACCATATTCCTAATTCAAGGGATTGCTAGAGCTCTCATGATAGCATTTTGTGCACTTACAGATTGAAAACTTGTAATTTGTTAATCCATAAACTTGCACAGTTGTTGTGCCAAAGAATAAGTACTGAAGTCTTTCCATGATTTTTTTTTTTAAACTCAGAGATAGCATTTGGTGACGAGCAAGGAAATTGTAGTAATTATAAGAAATAAAACATGCAAATTGGTATGAAACTTATCTGCTGCCTAAATGGAAGTTGCGACATTTAATTCATTGTACTTCAATTCTTTTATTTTTGGTTCTTTGCAAACAATTTGTTGGGATATGTCATATCAGCAGGTTTTCATTAAATTTTGCTGTTCCCATCATAATGTAGTTGATTTACCTGATGTTACCTGATATCCGTGAGATATTAATTCTGTGGTGATTTCCTGAATCTGAAGCAACAATTGATTATGTTAACATGCAAAATTTACTCAAGGTATCAAATGACAATTACAAAATTAGCTTAAAATATTGGTTGTCAAAGCTCAAATTTTTACCTACATTACACATTTTGCAATAATAAAAATAAAATAAAAATCTGTTAGCATCACCATTAAATGAAGAATCTGCATATTTTCATATCTCGTGATCATGTAAGCTTTCGGTATATTCTTACAAATCATGAATGCCTTAATTATAAAAGTTGATTAGTCCGAACTTCTCTTGAATTTTCCTGCATTTTTTGAGCTACTTCACTATCTGTGACCTTAGACATAGTTTCAACAAATCTACTGTTTCATTATTATTATTTTCTTTGGAGGGGGGAGGGGAGAGAGAGGGGGGGGGGAGGGGACTAAGGGAACATTCTTTCATTTTCAATTTAGCCTTGATGTGTAGCTTAGTCTCTCTGTTGAAATGAACATTTATTTTCATAACATGTTCTTGTAAACTATAACTTAGTTATGACAATCAAATTAAACTTGATAGTATTGCATTAATTTACTATAAGTAAAAAAAAGTTGATTGTTAGTGTCTTGTATTGTCTTAAATTTTGAGAAGCTTCAGTCCGAACAGGTTAGCATAGATTTTGCCACAGGAAACAAGCTGGTTTTTCTCAGTTACAAATTTTTCTTAACACCCTTTGTGTCTATTTTACTTCAAGTATAATATTTTGTGGTATGATAATGGGTAGAAAACTTTATAAAGAAACCAAATTTGTATCTTGTTTCAGTGATGCCTTCATCAAAACTTCATCCGTATGACAAGATTTAATTAAAAGGAGATTTCTGGGCAGGTTGTTAAGATATTGGTGTGTGTATTGAAACCTTGATGATGTAAATCAATACAGGTATGTTATATGAAAGTTTTAAGTTGATGATGCAATGCTTTAGACAGTACATAATGTTACATTAATCATATACAAAACACAATCAACTTCCTCGACGAAAGAAGATAATTGATAATGTGAAGATAGATTTATCATATAATCACTGGTAAAATAGCAAAAGGATCAATTTATTGTTTGTTAATTTTAGCATGTGATGATTTGGAAGTTGGGGGGGGGGTGGGGTGCGGGTGTGTTGGGTTAGGTGAAGGGGGAATTAAGAATATCATGTCATTAACCATCCTTCTTAATGTGTGACAAGTAAAGCCAATATGTCCTCAGACTGACCCAAGAAATATACCCTCTTGAGTTAAAAAAATTTGTCTGGTTAGTTTCAATTGGTAATTTACTGCCCTGAGAACATTATGTTGGTTTTAATTAATTAATCAATCAATTAATTTAATGTTAGATACCTCGTAATTAACCACTGCTCATATCATCTTAACGTCCTGTTTACTTTTGTGTTGTTTCAGTTTCATCCCAGTTTTTGATTTGACAGTTTATAAATTTTAAGTTTGTAATTCAAACAAGAATTAACAGTAAAACACTCACTAATCATGCTAGCTTCAAAAATTAATCCGTTTAATGCGATGGTTAGTCTTAGCTAACTGCTTCTAATCTCAAACAAATATAACATTTTTGATATTATTATTATTATTATTATTGTCATGGTGATTTGGTGAAAATTAATTGAAACAGTAGATTTTTTTTCAGAACCATGTGTATTAACCAATCAGGTGCTAAGGCAGGAATCGTCTTTCATGCATACTATAAATCTATTTATGACAAGATCTCGTCAATCTATCGTTTATTCAAACATAATTGTTTTCGTAAAACTCACACTTTTGTAATTTTCTTCATCTTTATAACAAGCTTAGACAATAAGGAATGCCTTCAAACAAAAACAGATTATAAATAGTGATTTCGTAGTTATATCTATCTTAAAGTTCTTTCATTCTTTTACTAATCGGACAAACCAAATAAGAAAAGAAAGAAAAAAGAAAAAAAAAATCATAATTCTCATAATTAATTGTAATGAGTGGAAAATTATATATTGCTTGAACAGCATCTGTTAGAAGGGAGGGGGGGGGGGTAATATTTATCATGGTGTTGTCTAAGTATTAAGTGTAATACACTGTCTCACTCTTTCCAGGTAGCATCCATTTATTATATTGCTTTAAAACTAAATATATTTCAAGCTCTCTGGTCTCTTATCACCTTTACAGCAGATTTTTTTTTTTTTTGCTTTTTTTTTTACCTATCATTTTCAAGATCAGTAACACTAATTCCTTTTCTTTGGGGGGGGGGGGGGTGAGGTGGGGCTGGAGGGGAGGAATGGTGACCCTGAACTATTTTAATTTGTATTTTCTTTGCAATTAACTGGAAAGGAATAAGGGGCAGTTAACATATGAACTTTAAAATATGGACAATTCCATTGAATGCCTTGAAATGTGCTTTCAGCAGCCACTGGAAAGTTCTTGAGTTGTTTGTCTTACGAAGATTGAGAAACAAAAAAGAGAATTTTAATTGTGCCTGAGAATTTACGTGTATATAATCTTAAAGTATCATTACAATTGAATCTGTAAGAAAATAAATATAGAAATCATGCTCACTTCTTTTTTCTCTTTTTTTATAAACTGTTTCTATTACTCTATGAGAGAAATCTTTAGTGTAAGATGTGGTGATATCACAGAAACACCCACCCCATTCCCCACCCGGAACTATGCAAGGGATAGATTTCTTTAGCTTTTAGTGATAAATATCATTCAATGCCTATAGGAACAATTATTGTTCAAAATAATAAGAAAAAAAAACTGACAAGGCAGTTATTAAAAATATTAAAAGAGCGAATTTTGTTGAGTGTTCCTGTGACCATGTATTCCCGTGTCACTGATTACAGCAATCTTTGGTTAAAAAATAAACTTTACAATACACGTAAGACTAGTAACCTATATAATAAACGAATGCCAGTCGGTCGAGTACCGGGAGAAAATTAATGCACTGCAGGATTATTTGTCCCTGATTCTAAGTACCGAGTGACCTATTGTATAGTGGTGAGCTTCCGCATCTTTATAGAGAAAGATATATCGTTTTTGTTGTACACCGTAACATTTATATCAATTTGACCAAATGAAAAATAGCAAACCGATCACTTCCCACGCAATTCAGTTATATTGTTTTGAGCTAAACTACTAAATTGTAATCAGCTTACAGATGATTCATAAGGAGTCCAAGTTTCAAAGGTCAAACCCCCACCTTTAAGATGATACGTTCATTGTGTAGGTTTGAATTAAAATTTTACGAAAGTAGCCTCAGCAAAATGGGCGAAACATAACTACCGCGAGATTATTTTTTTTTTCAGGACGTACAAATCTATGATTTACAAGAATTTAAGTCCGTATTTTGTTCATTTCAGTCTTGATGAAGCATTGAAAATCTTTCTAGAACATGAGCCCTGTAAACTGAACTAGCTTCTATTCGCAGCGACACCGTTTTAAGTCGGCCACGTTTTCTTAGCACAAAACTTCTAACAGGGACTTGATCCCAGAACTGAATGGTTAGTACTACCGGATTCAGCTGGTGAAGGGGGTTTGGGGGAGGGGTGTCAAGAAATTAATCAGTCAATTTTCCTTTCATTTATTCGCTGAACCGCTCCTAAACTCTATGTTACAGACCAAGTTTTACGGCGCCTGTTGACGTCATCAACCGATCAGCTGTCGTTTGTAAACAACCAGCTGGACAACGGATAAGAATTCCTCTAAACCAAGAAAAGCCATTCCACCCTGATGGCATAAACATGATGTGGAAAATCTATAAGCAATAAAATTAAGCAAAATTCTTCGCTATTATGCTTATACGGGTTCTCTCTTCCAGTAGTATTAGGCACAACTATTACCAGCGTCATGTGATGCCAATGAGAATAAACACAACAATGCGATTACGTTTACACCATAAATACAATCCCACACAAAAGCACAACGAGCCAATAATCTACGAACAGAGGCCTGTTAATAGTGTTATGCGAATTCAACATGACTGCAGGTTGGTACAAGTCTTTCTCTCTTCTGGATAAAGGTGATACGTCTTTTTTTCCAGTGCTATTATTATGGAATTCATGATGTACACCTAAATAAGCTAAAAAAAACTTCATGAAAGGTCACAATGCACTACCGATAGCGACAGTCCCACAACAACATAGCGCATAGCTTAGGCCTAATGTAAGTTGTAGCATGCACAGACGTGCAGTACGATTGCTAGCCTAGGCTACAGATCTAGTCATATAGGGTACATGGAATTAGTATATATAGCAAGCAAACGTACGTACTTACACTAGCCGTTTAACTTTAGATTATTAGCCTTGGAAGTGGCTCTGTGGATACAAATTAAAAAGTTATAAGCAATTGCAGAATGTCAGGCAACTTGCAAACAACACTTTAAGAAACGATGGCTACGCTGTCAGCCTAGGCTAGGCAATTTTTTTAAAGCAAAAGCACTCTTTGACAAATTGCTTTTGGAAATGATGCAACATACTTCGTTGACAGCTTAGTCCAACATTAGCTAGCTCTGTTGGCTCCACTGGCTACATTAGGTTTTCTTAATTGCATTGTATTCTGCAATTGTGCCAAAGTTTAATACAGTACATGATACATTAAATGTTGATGGTTCAATAGCACATTATTTCGATAGTGACACAACACAACATACTAAAGACCAAATTCCTTTACCCCAGTGGCAACGGGGATATAAAGTTTGGTACAGTACATAGTTCGGTACTAATTTAGAATCCGTACCATTCAACTATTTCTGTTAATCCATATCCCGCTTACTATCTCTCTCCCACATTCATGTAATCACTCCCTATCTCCACCTCCCGTTCTTCTATCTCCTAATCCTAACCGGATTATACAGTTGTTATTCTGCTGATTCGAAGTAAGCTTTCCCATTCATATGGTACGGATTCTAAAGTTAGGCCCATAGTTCATTAAAGTATTATTTTGTGGCTATTTGCTCAGCAGATGGGTGGAGAGCAATTTATTACCCCAGTAATTGTTCGGCAGTTAATCACAATTTTAAACTTGATTATGAAATGCCAGGCAAGGCTTCAACATGATTCATGTTCACATTACATTCTTTGAATAATGAATAATGTTCAGTGAGTACTTCACGGAGCTTTATATATTCTTTTCAACATAACAGTTGGCATATTGAGGGGGATATCCCCAACAAATCAAAACAATACCATGATGGGAATCAACATGAATTTATCCTAACTTTTGGCTTAAAGCCCCTAGGGTGCCTTACATTATTAGCCTACCATGGCACTTCTCTGGACTATCCCAGAGTGTGTATGTAACAGGTTGACAACTCTGTCTGTAGTCATTGAATTTTTCTAGGACCACATATGACTTTCAGAATGGGATTACATCAACCATCTAGCAGCAGTGCGAATAAGGAAATGAGTCATATATTACTTGACCAGCAAAAAGCAAAAAGAATCTAATTACCGACAAGAAATGATACAAAACTGTAATGAATCAGTTGCAGATAGGATACTGAAGTTAATGCCTATATAGTATAAAATTGTAAGAAATATTGGAGATTAATGGTTTAGTGGAAAAAGATTAAGGACCAGAATTAACCAGTGCACAAGATTATCCAGATTATCTTTCCTTTAAGGCATTTAATTTAAATTTAATTCTGCCTCTTGCTAAATAAATGCAAACTTGTGCTTAAAATCCCAACTGGCTAAACTGAAGCTGTCACTTTCATATTCCTGAATTGCAGTACACATCAATTATTGTAAAGGGCTTTTGAGAGTAAATGCTGATAACAAGCAGTAATAAAGGGCTTTTGTTGGGTTACGGTGGTTACCAAATAATGCCAATTGTTTGACTGATGACTTGTCGACCAACCTTATAACGTATGATTTTTTCTTTATGTGTTCTGGTAGAAAAATGACAGTCTCTTTTTTCTCTTTTTCTTCTAAAAGCGAACAGATAAATCCATTGGCAATTTAGCATCTCACCCAAATTTTGAGACTTGCCTTTAATCCATATCTACCGTACTTTCATACTTTTGTTCATTCCCATGTTGCTACCCATGCCCGTGTATCATTTGTTTATATCCTCTCAGGAAATAAAATATGTAAACTATTTCATGTTTGAAAATAAATATTGATTTAAGCTTAAACTTATGGCAATTCTCCAACTGAAGCGTATAATTAGAACAAACGCACACCAGGAACACATTGTCTGTTGTATAAGATTTTGTAAAAAACTAACTGTTCAGCCAAGTGTTGGACCATACTCCTGGACAGCTTGACTTGGTCAGGTAATGTTATAGGCATGTCTGAGGTTAGGGTGACAACTGACTGAAACAAATCATAAATCAAAATAGACCTAAAGTAATTAGTCAATTTGTAATGGTCTTTGCAATTTTTTGCTCTTTTCTGAAATACTGCCCCCATCTAAAGGTTGGATGGCGTGGAAAGTAATTTTGATGTACAGTAGCACTTGACAAAGTTTTTCAAAGTTCACGATTAATTAACCAGTTTCAAACTTCAAATGCAAATTAGAAAAAAAAATTATCCTGGATGCCTTTTCAGGAAGTGAATTACCTTGTTGACAGTTGAGAAAGTCATTTTTTAATGAATTAAGAGTTTTATAAAGATACTTCAAAGAACAAGGGAAATGGCTTAAGCAAACCAGTCCTTTCAGTCAAACATAACTTCTACTTGCAGAGGTTACTGTGAACCCCCCTAATGTGGCAGTGGAAGTTACTCTTTTTTTCTTATTTAGGTAGAGAACTAGAGATGTGTACTACATTGTACTTACCTAGAAATAAATAGTGCACATGGTGGTAATGGGGTGGCATGTAGCTCAGAGTAAAAGTCCATCAAAGCTAAAGTTACATACTGTACCTCCACAAATCAATGAATTTGCAGTGGCAGGAGTTGTGAGTCTTGGCTATTTCTGGTTGGGGTACATCTTCCATTTGAATGGGGACAAGGTCTGGTTATTAGGACCTGAATTAACCTGCTGTGAGTTTATGTAAGCCAAACCAAAGACTCAAATATGTGGTAGGAATTTATAAGAAGACTTCTGGAGATCATGTCTCCTCTTGTTTTGATACTCTCAAGAATTGTTGTCATGTGTTAAGGAATCTCATGTCATTCAGTTCTAGCTTATAGTGTTTCTGTTTGCATTTAATGTCATGTGGATCCACTGAACAATGCATTGCACCCGAGCACTTCCCAAAGACATCCTTCTCCTCAGGAAAACATGTTTCCTGAAAAAAATAGCCAGTACTTTTTCTTAGTTAATTGAATGGGACATATGCTCGTACAGTATACATTTCTCATAAATGATTGAATATAACATAGTAGTGTTGAATGCAGCCTAATTCATTGGAAGAGTGTATTTACATACATATATCTTTACTTTGGCTTCTGTAGTGTAAAAGCCTTACCTCTATCAGCACAAAGAGGTATTAAAATTATACTGTATCTTTTACAAGTTTTACTTCCTTTATTATACGACAGTACATACATGCAGAAGTGGTAATTTATAATCACTTAAAGATAGATGCAGATATTTAAGCACTATGTTAAGTCCCTAACCCCCACACCCCACCCCCTCCCCAATGGATGGTCTAATGATGTTGTCTTCTATCTTATTGTTTTATATACTTACCAATCTGTACTATCACCTATGTACTGTACAGTATGTTACATGATTATCTAGTTTTACCTCAAGTCTTGTACATATATATAAACTGTATGTCTGAGTATCCGCCCCAGGTATGATGCAATGTCATAGTTTTCCAACTGACACTTTATTAAAGGTCTACGGACACCTACAGTAGGAACAATATTGTCCTAATCACTCTAATAGGTGTCAGAAATCATGAAAATAGCTGCAACTCCCATCAAAATCCCTCAAAGATTGACCATTTTACAATCTTTTCTTTATTCTAGTTTTATTTATATGAATAAACATTAGCTACAGTAACTACTGTATACACGTTGATGATGTAAATGGAGTGACTGCCTAAATTTCTGTTATGTTATCCTTTTTGTTTTCACAACCTTTCAATGTTTCAAGGACACTGAACACAGGTTTGTGGGCCAAATACAATTTTTGGAATATTTTATTGATTTTGAAAAGTGGAACATCACATTATTCAAATGATATGCATGGGCTTGTAAGTAAAGGTTAACTTACCGTATTAAGTGCTAAAATAAGAAATGTTGATGAGTGCAACACTCCACGTCATAGTTTACACATATATTCAATGAGTTTCCCAGATTTATCAAAACTTTTTGTGTATTTATCTTGGAAATGAAAAGAGCTTTTCAAAATAACTTCAAAAGTTTTGAAAATTTATAAATCACACACAACAAATGTACTGAATTTATATGGGGCAGATAGTTTACAGGTGTAGGTGTCCAACTGTCCGTAGTACTTTAAACATTCATGCAGTTTAGCAGACAGGATGTCAGATTGTTTAACTATTTCCTCATTCTCTTAACTGAGAAAAAAATAATGAATCATAGATATTTTCGTATTCTACGGGTAATACGTATGTTTTAAGCAGACTCACACTTCCTAGTTGATAATACACTATGCTGTTCTTCTTTCTGTGTCGTACCATAATTAAGCTTTTATTGATGATCACTTATGTTGTGTTTACCTCAAGTAGTTATAAATATCTTTACCTACATTACCAGGTCTTGAAGAGTTTTTTTTATAGATAATGAACTTAACACTTAACACTTTTGAACTTGAACATTGGCATAGAAAGCAAAAGACTTTTGGCAGGCAAGTTACAAGTAGACAAATAAGAGTTCTCAGACACACACGTTATTTAAACAAAAGAAGGCAAAGAATGGCTGTTGGAAAATTCCTTTCATTTTTTGTTCCTAATACACGCTCATCGTTGTGTGAGTAGATATGAGCTCATTGGCGGCACGATGCGCCAGTCTAGTTTCCTTTCAGCCATCATTTAGTCTAGTCTCACTTCTCGATATTGCACAATCCAGTGCTGTTGACTGTCATTGTAGGTTTTGAATTTTGTAATCAAGACTGTTTAGAAACAGTTTCAAATAAGACCCTTGAAATATGGAATCATTCAACACTTTATCACCATCAACGGAATCAGGAGACTTCATAGGTAAGTTATTGGTGCATAAAAAGAAGGTCTTTGTTATTTTTCCTGAGGAATTTTTTCAAAAACTCTACATGCAAGTTCGATGTAATGATTAAACTTGTGTGACCCTGTGCGAAATTTCTCAAGCCGATAGCGTTGTTGGTTTAAAGTTTTGAATGGTGATGCCTGGGCCACATTTTCATTGGATTTTTAATTGTGCGTCGGAAGTAAAATACTGGAAGTTTTCTTCGTGGGGTGAGTTAATTAATACTCCAAGCTGGTTGGCAGAAGGATGGAATACTGTACATGTATGTCAGTGTAATTACCCTGGACTTGGTTTTTTATCTATTGTTGTATCATGTTTACCCAGGTATATTATCATGTGTATTGGGTCATTTATTGATATTAGCAGTAGAGTTTGTAGATTGTTTAGTGCTATGATAGAACAGTACTGTATTGTCTTACTGTACAGGTGGTACGTTTAACTCCTTCATTACCTGGGGATGGTGGTGAAGGGATCATGAGTTCAAGGATGAAATTTTCAGAGACAAGCTTATCAATAGATTTAGTATGGGTGTAATAAGATCATCATTTTATTTACAAATATAAGCAGTTTACTTTAATGAGCTAATTGTTTAATTTCATTCTTGAGTAAATATCAATTTCTGTGAAGATCATGAGACGAGGATAGTAATTTCACGTCTACAGTAAACTTAGGATATACAGTAGAATACGACATCTCATGTTTAGTATCACATGACACACATGCTTGAAAGTTAGTTATAGTGCACCCTCAGCAATGGAGGTTTAGGTTTTGTGTACAGTAAGTATGTATGAATGACCATGCCATGTTAGTACATAACCTGCAGCACTGAGATGTACAGTACATAACACAGGGCACTGAGAAGTACATAACAAATAGCACTGAGAAGTAGGCCTACATACAGACATTCCAAGTCACACGCATTTGGCGTGTGACACACGCATTTCCAGCCCTTCACACGCTCACACGCTATGTGCACTTTATCACATGCAATGCACAAACAATCTCCGAAAAACCGTGTGTGCAACCATGGAGCGAAATCCATATAAACCTAGGTTTAAAATCAGGTTAGCGGCATAATTAAAATATTTTTGGTTTCGTCTAGCATCCACTGTTTAACGGATAAGTGCCCCTACGCATACGCTAGCTAGAGATTGAGAAGTGCGCTCCAATTTCCGATATAAATGTTCATTTATGTTAGCAAGTGATTATTTTCATCGATTCAAGAAAAGTCTTTGTTGAGAATTGTCATGCTTGTTGAGTTCAATAATATTTATATGATGATGAAATTCTCAGTATAAAATTACTCAGAGAAACTGAAAAAGAATGCACCATTTTGCATCTAGGCAGTCAAAAATACGAAAAATTTTCCAAAGGGCAGGGGGACACCCGCTCCCCTTAGACCCCTCCCCCACTTCCGCTGATCACACTCATAAATTTTCCTCAATGTTGGAAAGTCTGTACATAACACATAGCACTGAGAAGTACACACAGCAGTGACAGCACTGAGTAGTACATTTGTATACAGTATGTATATAAGTATAACTGTTTTGTAGGGCAGACATTCACTAGAAGGAAAGGGTATTGTTGTGAACTTGTGGTACAAACTGTGTGTTGTGCAGTGATCAACTAGGCAATCAACAGCTATCCAGTACACTTATACTTGATATGACTAAGTGTGTCAAGCAGCTATTGTACATTCCCCTGTAACAAGACTGAATCAATATCAATAGCTTATAAATCTCCCCAGAGGGGTAAGAGATTATCTCTCAAGATGGGTACGAGATTATCTCTCCAGATGGGTAGTGCCTATTACCTGAGATGTAGAGCATGGGATAGTTCTATCTCTCGTACACACCCTCTCTGCAGTAAAATGCTGCATCAGGCCTACAGAAGTGACCGGTAATATATACATGTATGCTAGAATTGCAATATTTTAACAGTCTATAGTTCGCTCAATTTTAATTATAAGCACTTCTTTACATTGTTGGTACTATTTAGTGCACTCTACTTTTTATTAACCACAGTGTATGTATGTACAGTATGTATATATTTTAGATCCTCCTGCAAGCAGGAACTCGCAAATAAGCCATCATTGGCTAATCAAAGCTGCAAGCTGACCGAAGTCAGTCTCTTAGATTAATATGTAACGTTCATGATTATGAATTGTCAATTGTCAACAACTAGAGCTGTAACTGGACGACATAAATTAATCTTGGAGTGACTTGAACTCGGGACTTTATGATTGAAAGGCACCGGCGTTAACCACTGAGCTAACACTCTAGAATTGACATAATTGACTCCTCTTGTTGTTTCAGCACATGCCCACAATCAAGCATAGAAAATATGAACTTTAGCATTTAGGTTGTTTCATAGACTTCCTCTTTCACACGAAGGTGGAAGAAAAAACAACAACTATTCTATATAGTTTCACTATGAGTTATCATTATCAACTCACTATCCCTATATGATTGTAGTAATGCCTACAGAGAGGTATATATATATAGCAATTAGTTATCATTATAAACTCACTATCCCTATAGGCTGTACCATTGTAGTAATGGCTACAGACAGGTACAGTATATATAGTATTTAGTTATCATTATCAACTCACTATCCATGTAGGCTGTACAATTGTAGTAATGGCTACAGACAGGTACAGTATATATAGTATTTAGTTATCATTATAAACTCACTATCCATGTAGGCTGTACAATTGTAGTAATGGCTACAGACAGGTACAGTATATATAGTATTTAGTTATCATTATCAACTGACTATCCCTGTAGGCTGTACAATTGTAGTAATGGCTACAGACAGGTACAGTATATATAGTATTTAGTTATCATTATCAACTGACTATCCCTGTATGATTGAAGTAATGGCTACAAAGTTGCTGTATGTATATAATATTGCATTTATAGTTGAATGCCAATAATGTGTACAGTACAGTTACATACAATTACATACTCTAAATATCATCTGCATCGCATCCCAGAATTATAGTAAAATTATATAGTAAAATTACAGTAAAGTAGAGAAAGTACAGTACTGTCGTTTGTTTCTGATATTAGTCTTTTATCACACACCTAATGTACCCCCCCCCCCCAATTATTCATGTAT
>JAIPMN010006082.1:0-11127 GCA_020650975.1 Apostichopus californicus
ATTCTGTTAGATAAAGCCCTTGGAATTACTGCCAACGTATACTTAATTGGAGCATTCCATGTTAAATACATGGTTTGGCAAAGTTCTAATTGTTTGTGTCAGTTAAAATTGTGATTTCTCTTTTAATCAAGTGATTCAACTCAGTTTTACATTCTTGGACGCTCCTGTCCAGATCTCAGTATATGTAAGTCAAGATAGTGAAGCAACATGCTTTGAGTTCCGCCGCCCATGACGTCATCAAGAAGGCGTTTTCTTGTGACTGGGACCGATGGTCAAGATATTCAAAACTGACATGTAACGAATTTATACTTTTTGCATCTCACCAGAGACTCTCGCAGATCAGCGTTCCTTTGATTAAGATCGGTGATTCCCAGATTTCTCCCTTCCACAAGACAAGAAACTTGGGCGTTTTTTTCGATTCTTCCATGACAATGAATCCACGCGAATCAAATGTCATTCGATCATCTATCTTGTACATTCGGAATATCAGTAATATTCGCAAATATTTGAATCATGAAGCCTTTATTACCTCACGCATCGATAATGGAAACGCGCTTCTCTATTGTCTGTCACAGAATCGAATCGCTCGACTTCAACCCCATCAACATACTGCTGCACGGATTGTTAGATTATCTAAAGAGTCTTGTCCCATCAAACCTATTCTTAAAGAGCTACATAGGCTTCCGGTCTCTCACCGAATTATTTACAAGCTCCTGTTAATTACCTACAAATAGTTGAATGGCTTGGCTCCGTCTTATATCTCTGACATGCTCAAGACATACACTCCGATACGACGTCTTCGCTCCAGTAACATGCATTTACTCCAAGAACATCGGCCTAAACATACATGGGGTGACTATGGAACGCGAAAAGGGCAAATTATTTTGTTTAAACTAAGTTTGTTGTTGTTGTCTAAACTAAAGTTGTTGTTGCTGTTGTTCGTTGGTGCCTAAACTCCCATTAAATTCTAATATCACGTTGATATCTAAACTTACGTTGGTGTCTACATTGACGTTGATGTCAAAAATTTCGTTGGTGTCTTAAAGTTCCGTTGCTGTCTATACTTACGTTGATGTCTAAACTCACGTTGATGTCTAACGTGACGTTGTTATCTAAATTTACGTTGCTGTCTAAACTTACGTTGATGTCTAAACTCACGTTGAAGTCTAAGCTTACGTTGATGTCTAAACTTACGTTGAAGTCTTAGCTTTCGTTGCTGTCTAAAATTATGTTGCTGTCTAAACTCACGTTGATGTCTAAACTTACGTTGATGTCTAAACTTTCGTTGCTGTCTAGAGTTCCGTTGCTGTTTAAAGTTACGTTGATGTCTAAACTCACGTTGATGTCTAAACTCACGTTGATGTCTAGAGTTCCGTTGCTGTCTAAACTTCCGTTGTTGTCTAAACTCACGTTGATGTCTAAGCCTACATGTACGTTGATGTCCAAGGGCGTAGGAACCGGTGGGGCTGGGGGGGGGGGGCGCCAGCCCCCCCAGTGAAAAATATGGTGGGGCGGAAGTATCATTCCGCCCCCCCGCTCCGCAAGTCAGAAAACCCCTTTTTCATTTCCAAATGAGAAAAAAATCTCATTTGGAGCACCAAATTGCATCTAAGGCCAGGTGAAAATGCAAAATTATTTACAAAATGTAGTGGGTGTTGAAGTGTGCTATATTGCACCAAATTGCATCTGAGGCCACCTGGAAATGCAAAAAAAATCCACAAAAAGACCCCTCCCCCAGGCCGGCCATCAGTCTTCAGCCCCCCCACTCAAAAGTACTTTCCTACGCCACTGTTGATGTCTAAACTTTCGTTGCTGTCTAGAGTTCCGTTGATGTCTAAACTTACGTTGATGTCTGCAGCTTACGATGATGTCTAAACTTTCGTTGCTGTCTAAACTTACGTTGATGTCTAAACTCACTTTGATGTCTAAACTTACGTTGATGTCTAAACTTTCGTTGCTGTTCCATTGTTAGCGGCGCCGTTTAACTTAAGCACGTGATGTAAAGATGGCGCTTTTCACACGAAATAAGCCGTTTCATGGACTCAACTTCGCATGTCTGAGTTTGACAAATGTCAGGTCAATCGGGACTATTTGCTTGATCAAGTTCTTATTTATCAGCGCTGTACTGTATACGTTCAGTGTCCGTTTCGCTTGAGTCCGAAGAAAATATAATACGCAGTTTTCGGGTAAGTTTCGTCAAGAATTTCCAAGGTTGTTTATCCTTGAACTGTAGCTTGATGACCCATTCTTTTAATTGATGATTAGAATATTGAAATTGTTTGAGTATTTACTATATGAACGAACACCTTCGTTGCATCTATTCGTATTATAATGTGTAGCGTGCCAGTATAGGCCTGTGCTACGTTCTTGGTTACTTGCCATACCTATAGGCAGGCACGTTTGGGTGTGTATGTGTCGGTATGTGCCACCTTAGCTTGTCAACAAGATATCTCCAGAGAAGTAACCTATGCAGTTCTCATATTTAGTATGTGCCGGCTTCTCCATAGTTAGTACAAGAATCACATTGTTTTGTGTGGAGATCAAAGGTCACTTGGCGTCGGCAGAAGGACAAAATGTGCAAACATAAAAAACGCTGTATCTCCAGAACCTGAACATCAAAAGGAGCTCATATATTCATGGTAGGATAGCCTAACATGTAATGCAAAGTTTTCGTTTTTTTTTTGTAAACATGATATCTCCAGATAAAACAAAGTTTTGGCTCTCATAATTTGCATGTTGCTTATCTGTTATAAGTACAAGAACCCCATTGTTTTTGGAGGAGGTCAAAGGTCATATGGGGTCATCAAAGGTCACACTCTATAAAGCATTACCAACGCAAGAGGAGTCACAACACCATTCTTCCTTCATTGATTTCCTGCTTCAACTGGAGACCAATCAGTAAGAGAGAGAGATGGAAAACATCCATGAACAGAAAAAAATCTATCTGGTACAACTGGCAAACTATACTGTGGATGGCAGAGTATGCTTCCATTCATTTTAAGGATGGATAACTGACTGCCAAAATTCCAGATCCAACAGAATGCCTGCAGGTGTGTTGCTGTTGTCAGGAACCAGAAAGGTAACCCAAAGGTTGCATGTTTATGACAGGCTTGCCCAAAGACCACCTGTACTGGAGAAGCCATCAATATATATAAAGCTGCTTTGACGCCACCAGCGGAGTACAGGCCAGAACATCTGATTCTGAGAGTTCTGATGAAGAATGATAATCATACTGCAAGACAATGTACAGAATGACCTTCAAAAGCTGCCATTAAAATAATAATAATAATAATAATCAGCAGTTATTTTTACGACGCTTAAGCGACCACAAATGTGGGAGAAACCAGTAAGGGCTTATGGATTACAATTTACACGTCGGGTGGCTTCCAATTCAACATTTTAACTCAGATATGGAATCTTCTTAATTCAGGAAGTCATTTCAGATGGGAAAACCGTAGATTGCTCTTGGATGAAAAACCCAACTTACTATTACCCCGGCCGGGTATCGAACCCGGAACCTCCCGATTGCTAAGCCTCATTGCTTTTGAAACTCTTCACATTGCACTTGGCCAAGAAAACCAGGAAATGGAATACTGGGAAGGGCAGCATAAGTTCGAAATAGGCGGAGAGCAAAGGTTTAGGTCTTCCTAATAAAAAAGCAGGTCATCTAATGAAACTGGATTCAAGAAGGAATTTTTAATTCTTCTTTTGAAAACGTCGGTTAGCACTAACCGATGTTTTTCATATTATCTCTGTTTTCTTGTTTTTGTTTTGTTTTGTTTCTTGAATTTCAGCATCACTTGTTTCAAAGTGCGACGTTCTCCACAAATGAACATTCCTTCTACCCTGAATCTGATTACCGAAATCTTCGATGTACCATTGATCGTACAGAGGTTTTCAAAGAAATATCTAGAAATCTTAACTTGCAAGCTCTTCTCACCTGGTCAGACTACAAGCATCATAATACTGTGAAGTATCTTGTAGCAATTGCACCAAATGAGATAATAAGTTTCTAGGCTCTCAAAAGCATGGGAAAGAAGAGCGTGAGATCAAGTAAAAACCCAGCAATCTGTATTTCTTGACTTGATTGATCTAGGTAATGTTATCTGGTAGCATACGCCCATTAAAAGCCCCATTGACTTTCACACTAAATCACAAAAGTAATGTGGTCTCTAAGTCTAGATAGAAGTTTTCACTAGCTACACGCTACCCATCACCGGATAGCTGACAAATTGGTCTTTCATGGCACCATCAATTTTCCGTATCATGAACGTGTAGATTTTTTGCTATTCGAGCCGGAAGTTTTCGTCACTTGTAAACAAACCTCTTCACTCAGTGGTAAACAAATTTCCTACGCTGCTCCTGGGAGGCCTAAAGGGGTCTAAAATTGCCTCAATTGACCCAATTTTCTCACCACATGTACTTCCATTCATGCTCTTCAACATGCAAGCCACACTGGCACTTTTCCTGAAGGAGAGCAATCGAGCGGATGGATATAAACTCTAATAGGAGTATGCCACCATCTTAACTGATCGTGGGTGCATAGAATATTTATTGTTGCGTAATGTCGCAATGGAAATTCCACCAGCTAGCAAAGGATCGGAACGAACGATCAAGGATGAAGCAGAAAAGACGAGAAAGGTTGCAAAAGCCCGTATCCATGGACAATTAGTCGAATGAAACAGTTCAATATTTTGAAACACACTTTACCAATATCCCTTATTCCTTTGATAGACGACATCATAGGTTGGCGTTGTGGTCAAGTGGTTAAGGCAGTGGACTTGTGATCTAAGGATTATAGTCAGTATTGCGAATTTCGGAACACTGCGAATTTCGGACACCCCTAAGAAATGCACGATTTCACCATGACAACCTACAAATAGGAGCCAAATTTCACCAAAAAGTACGAAGCTACAGTTATTTTCTCTCCAAAATGACCCGTGTGCAAGTAATTACTTACATATTTGTCAATAAAATGACGGAGATCTATGAAATCTGTTATAATTACTGAAAGAGCAACTGCGCCACCAATTTTATCACCAGCGCCACACTGTGGGACCGTGTGTCCGAACTTCGCAATACTCTAGCAAAGAAATACCAGTTCCACAATCACGAAGAATCTTCTTGGAATACAACGTGAAAACAGTTTGCAGGAAAGAAAGTTTGGCCGTGTATCGTAATATAACACACTTCTCCAACCATATCAAGTATATTTTCAGGTGATTTATACCAGAAGATATAGTTTTGGGGTGTTTTAAGGCTTAGGTGTCCGAACTTCGAAGTGTCCATGCTACCTGTGGCTTAGGCCATGAGAATGAACGGTTTAGATTTGCATTTGGATATTTGTCAAATAGCACAAGGCCGCCTTTTTTCATTATTTATTTTTAGTGAGCCTTTCACGATTTATTGCAATGTACAGGTAATATGTAGGCCTAGGCCTTTGCAGTTAAAAGACTTGTCAGCAACTAGCCCTTAGCAGTTACCTTAAAGTTAAAGGCTTAGGCCTAAGTTAAAAAATGATAAACAATTTTCCAAACATTTTTTCAAAGTATGAAAACGCTAATATTGCATTTGACAGGGAAAACGATTGTTTTATCGTTTAGGATGGATATTTCAAATATACTTTGAACAGTAGCTATGTCATCTGGGCGAATACAGAATTGCGACATAACCCACATTGCATACAGTCGACATAACCCACATTGCATACAGTTCCTACAGTAGTCACCACAAAATCCATGTTTGAATACAGATTAATTTCGCCCTTTTCAGGGAAATTTCTTGTAAATTAGATATGTTTGAAAAATTTGTTAATCCGTCATATATGTAGTGCATCTGTGATTTCATGGTCTTTGTGTAACACAAGATAAGTTGGAACAGCAGACTCTTCGTTGTTTACATTGGGCTGTCGTGCTCCAATGCGAAGAATGTTCACATGTACTATGTAGGCTACTGTAAAGTTTACAATTGGACAATTCTACGAAGCCTAAGCTTCCTGGTACTACATTCTGAACTGACTTTTCCTTTTACTCTAAAGTTGATCCGTGAATTTTATTTCAGTGATTTCGAAGAACGGTATATGAACTGGTTTGAGTGTGAAAGTGTATTATGTGCAATATATGCATGTACCAACTGGTCATGGTAGGCTGTATATGTACTTTTGCGATGTGTAGTAATATATAATAGGCAATCACCTGTGTGTGTACATGCAAGAGTGTATTTGTTGCGGAAATGAAAGTGCGAACTTCAAGTCGCTCGATTTGCCGGCACTACGCCATTCACCAAATTGATGTGTTCGACCAAACAGTGCTTTTGGTGAGAAACTGGTTAAACTGAAAAGCTGATTTCTACAAGAAGAAAACTTAGAATGGGGACAATTTTTGCATGGTTAGAAAGAACTATGAGGACAATGTATCAAAACCTTCCACCAGACAATTACTTTAACTACTACTAGGCCTAGTGAAGATCTCGAAAATTGTTGGCAGTAGGCCTATACTGCATACACCTACTAGCCTATGAATACTGCATACACCTAGTACTAGCCTATGATAAATGCGTAATTATACCCTTTTACAGAACTTTAGTTTATTGACTGTTTATGACTAGTAGAATATGCTTAGGTTAGGTCTACCTCTCTATGGAAAATTGACTATCAAGGTGGAATGGAATTACAGTAACACAATTTAACGCAGTTTACAACAATTAATTTTTTCTTCACCTACAGGTCTGGGTACAAGTGTCCAGTGGCTATTGTATGTACAATCAACCTAATAGAAGCAAAGTTAGCTGAGTCCCCAGAGATGGACACTTTAAATCTTGCAAAATTGTACAGTCTGGCCCTTCTTAGGTATGCAGTTTTATTGACATTAAGGTTTCCAAACCTATAATTATAATGCACCTGGCAATTGCTACCAAACCCTTCATCCTCAACCACATCATCCCCACCATCACCATCACTCTCACATTCAACCTCACCGTTTCCTACTTTCCCCTCTGTTTCTCCCACCCATTCCTCCCCGATTCCTAGTACCCATTCCTTTACCTTTCCTGACCATCCCATTCCCCTCCACTGCCCCTCTCTTTTCCCCTTCCCTTTCCTTGCCCTTTTTCACTCACCTCTGTCTTTCCACATCCCTTTCCCACCTCTCCATTCCCACTTCCCTTCCCTCGCAAGTCGTCTTTATCATTGATTATTTTCTCTACATGCTAGGATAATGAATCCATTTAATCAATATTACCCATTTTTCAGAGCTATTGGCCTCATTACAGATGCCATCCAGCTTGGAGGTAGTGCAGTACCGATGCATATCTTGGGAAGTAAGGTAAGTTTCAGCTACAGTAGCATCAGTTTCCATTTGAAGAAGATGTAGAGTATCAGGATGAGAATGATAATGGCTTTGTTTGTAATACTTAGTATTTTAGTCAGTGGACTCAACTTAATTTAGAGTTTGAACATTGAAATATTGTGATATTTTGAAACTTACAAATATTGCTTGTCATAAAATTTTGAAATTTCTAAATCTAAGGTCCTGTGCATGGAAACTGCTATGCAGCTTTTTATGCAACAATTTGATTTTTGCATGTACAGTACAGTGACACTTTGCTGTACAATAGAAGAACAATTTTCTAGAAATTCCGTACTGCTTGATGAATTTATTCACTCTAAAGATACAGAAAGATGGTCTGGTATTAAATGAAATAAAGTTTTCCAATATTCTTTCCATGTTTCATTGAACTTTTAACAATATATATGTTAGTGAAGTACTACATGTATGGAAATTCAAAGGTAACATGAGATTTTGTTCCGCAATTTCGTTAACAAAGTATATTAATAATTAATAATGAAAACAACAAAATAACATAAAATAAAACAAACATAGTGCGGCACCAAAAACTTCCATTCTTTCTGCAAATAAACAATTTGTAAATTCTGTACAAAGTAATGACTCGAACTGCTTTGTTGACAAACTGAAGCTTTTTAAGATTTGTAGCAACTTGAATGGTACTTTCAAAACACCATCTTATTTGCAATTCTGCACGGAGAGCATGTAACCAGATTTGCTTAAACCATTTTGTTCATGAGACATGTACTTTTTCTGTTATTGGTTTTGATGATATCGTAACCTTTGCATACATAATGGTGTATATATCCTGTGTGTGTGTGTGTGTGGGCGATTGTGATGCCTAGCTTGTAAAAACTATATCTAAAGAAGGGAAGGTCGGACAAATTCATATTTGGTGTGTAGAAGTATCACATTGGGTGCAAGAAGTCTTTTGTTTTTCGTGGAGGTCAAAGGTCATTTGGGGTCACCAGGGTCAAATTATGTAAACCTTGTAAACACAATATCTCAAGAAGATAAGCTTTTGCAGACCTCATATTTAAATAAGTATATGAACCACATTGAGTACAATAAGTCTATCGATATTTATGGAGCTCCAAGGTCATCTGGGGTCACCAGGGGTCAAATTATGTAAACCTTGTAAACACAATATCTCAAGAAGATAAGCTTTTGCAGACCTCATATTTAAATAAGTATATGAACCACATTGAGTACAAGAAGTCTATAGATTTTTATGCAGGTCCAAGGTCATCTGGGGTCACCAGGGGTCAAATTGTGAAAACCTTGTAAACATGATATCTCAAGAAGGGAAGTTTGGGCAGACCTCATATTAAGTGTGCAGAAGTATCACATTGAGTACAAGAAGCCTGATGTTTTAGGTGGAGGTCAATTGTCATTTGGGGTCATCAGAAGTCAAATTGTGAAAACCTTGTAAACATGATATTGCAAGAAGGGAACCTTGGACAGATCTCATATTTGGTTTGCAGATGTACCATATCAAATTTAAGGAGCATATGATTGCTTTTGGTGGAGGTCAAAGGTAATTTGAAGTCAACAAATGCCTAACATTTACTACATTCCCTTCTTACCTGTCTCTCTACACTAATGCACTTCTTAAACATAATATCTCAAGGGAAGCTTGGACAGATCGCATATTTGGTATGTAATTGTACCACATTTAGAACAAAAAGCCGAATGTGGTCGTTTGAGTTCACCAGGGGCCAAATTGTGAAAACCATGTTTTACACAATATTTCAACAAGGACAGATGTCATATTTAGTATGTTGAAGTATCACATTAAGTACAAGAAGCCTGTTGTTGAGGTCAATTGTCATTTCAGGGCAGCCTGTGTCATTGTGAATTTATTGTCACATCACACTGCTTTTCACCGTATTACTAAGATCAAGTTTGTTGTACACCCTCACTAATTACATCAGATTCATGAAGAAAACTGCTCATGTTACATCATCGAAACCACAATGCATTCTGTTATTTTCCTCCGTTCAGCTTGGTATTCCAGATTGGATAATAGACTTTCGTCATGAGGCTACACATTCTGTTAGTACGTCCTCCCTTAGAATTGCAAAGAAGGCTGTGGATTTTATGATTGATTTGCTGAGGAGGGAATACTGGGATGCTTTGGACCCACAGGTGACCAGTCCTAGGATCAAGGAATATGTCGCAGAATCTTCTGATTTTAAAGCCGGAGGTATGACCGTAGGCATCCGCTAATAGCCTAAAAGTGTCATCACAAATAAAGGATCCTCTTAGTAATAAGTTTGATATTAGTTTTATCACATCAGTGAAAAGTGTTTGCTTCTTGTTTACAGTAGTAATCTTTGGCCAAGCCTTAGTTAGCATTCCATCTAGGCCTTCTTTGGCCAAGCCTGAGTTAGCATTCCAGCTAGGCCTGACCGCCTTAATCCATGGAGGTTTAAAATGACACTTCTGTCACTATCAAATGTGTGTTCCAGTTGTACAGTTCATTTTTAAGGTGAGGTTTAGTGATGTTTCTGAAAGATACTGTAAGACGTTGCATACTGTACTATCTAGTTTTTATACAAGTTTACTCTGCTGCAAGGCCTCTCTGAGAATCTGATAAAAGTCTAGGTTGAAGATTTAACTATCCAGATGTTTGAGAATAAAATTCATAAGTAAAAGTGATCCTTTTGTTTCCATTTGCAGATGACATTGCATCACTTTTGCTTGATTTTCAACAAGAGCAATTCCAGGTAAGTTTGATATTTAAAGAGAATTTTGTTTTGAGAAATTTCCTTTGTCCTTTTATGTTTTGTTTACATACTCTTGTTAACATGTTTATGAAATGCTCCCTTGGTATGTGTTAACATTGCATTTAAAGTGATCCAGGTAAGATTAAATTGTCCAGACCTATAACTTGTAATTTGAATCTTAATTTACATGCAGGGCATATCTTCTTTATACTTCTTCTTTGCAAGAAGTTAAATGCAATCAATGTGGAATTAAAACGTACAACGTATTCCGTTCATTCAAACCTAATAATAACACCAATGTGCAATTTCCTCCCATGGCTAGGTGCCTTAAAACCACACCTTCAAGCTATTTTTAAAGCCTATCATAGAGAAGTCTGCTTAAAAAGCCATTTTGTTTTACAGCCAGCAATATATTACAAATAAGTTGTTTTCCCAAAACTTATCAGCAAATAGGTTTTTAGAAAAGATCAAACACAGTCATTGCTGTTAATTTTGTTAATTATGCTGTTAATTAGGCAATGTCTTTGGAAAACAAGAAGTAGGACATAGTCAATCAGTTTCGGTATTTTGGCACAATTATTCTGTGTCATCGTAGATGAGAGATGCATGTAAACTAACGGAAACATTATTATACTATTTCTTTTTGTGTATTACACATTCATGCTCCTGTTATACTATTTCTTTCTGTGTATTACACATACATGCTCCTGTTATACTATTTCTTTTTGTGTATTACACATACATGCTCCTGTTATACTATTTCTTTTTGTGTATTACACATACATGCTCCTGTTATACTATTTCTTTTTGTTTATTACACATACATGCTCCTGTTATACTATTTCTTTCTGTGTATTACACATACATGCTCCTGTTATAGTATTTCTTTTTGTGTATTACACATACATGCTCCTGTTATACTATTTCTTTTTGTGTAATACACATACATGCTCCTGTTATACTATTTCTTTCTGTGTATTACACATACATGCTCCTGTTATACTATTTCTTTTTGTGTATTACACATACATGCTCCTGTTATACTATTTCTTTTT
>JAIPMN010006083.1:0-13229 GCA_020650975.1 Apostichopus californicus
CGAAGGGATCTGTCATAAAAAAGTAGCTGCAAATATTGCATTCACTTGCTTATCGCGACTATACTTTAGGCATACAAATAGTTCCAACCGCAAGACTATTAAAAAAGTACCAATGGATTTTTGTGTCAGGCTTATCAGTGGATACACACCCGTAGGAGTGGTTTCGTGATTCCCGACTAAACGTAAACCATTCCTCGACTGACAGTTTTGACTGAACTGGCGAGAAAAAAAATTGTCAATGGCCCCTGAACAACCACGATGCGCACGCTACTCGGTTATATTTAAATGTAATGTAATTATCGACACGTATAAATAGTAAACGTTCCTTTCTAATGATATGGACAATGATTAAGAACAAAGCATTATAAAAATGACCTGAAACATCCGTACTGACCCCTAATACACTTCCTATGTCAGCAACAAAGCAGTTGTGGCGGCACGTCACTCCGTCCCCTTGGTAGTTTGGATTGCAGTAACATTTACGGACACCGTTCCTCTCAGCACAGGTTGCGTGATCACTACACTGGTAACTCGCCTTTATAATCTGGTTGTTTCGGCAAGTTGATCTTCGTGTACATCTTGCATTGACGTAAAAATCGTCAACCTGATTTAAGATATTCAGCCGAAAAGAAACAAAATAATTACAAATTACGTATAACGGTTGCCACAGTGAAATGTACAGGATTTCAACGGTGGGTGGTCATAAATAAATCTCTTCGAATGATCAAGGTATGGTTATGAACCTTTATAAACGTTTTATAAAGTATTTGCAACAAACTCAGAAGTAGCAGATGAAGGGGTCTGCCATAAAAAAAAGTAGCTGCAAATATTGTACTCGACGGCTTATCGTGACTATACATTAGGCCTAAAAACAGTTCTAACCGAAAGACTGTGAAAAAAAGTATCCATGGATTTTTGTGTCAGGCTTACTAGACGGTACACACCCGTAGGAGTGGTCTCGTGATTCCCGACTAAACGTAATAAATCCATCAACTGACAGGTTTGACTGGACTTGCAAAAAAATAATGGGTCAATGGCCACTACACATCCACAATGCGCACGCCACTCGGATATCTGTAAATGTAATGTGATTATCAACAAGTATAAGTAGTAAAGGTTTCCTTCTAACGAAATTATTTACAAAAAAGCACTATAAATAGACCTGAACGATCCGTACTGACCCCTAATACACTTCCTATGTCAGCAACGAAGCAGTTGTGGGTGCACGTCTCTCCGTCCCCTTGGTAGTTTGGATTGCAGTAACATTTACGGACACCGTTCCTCTCATCACAAGTTGCATGATCACTACACTGGTAACTCGCCTCTATAATCTGATTGTTTCGGCAAGTTGATCTTCGTGTACATCTTGAATTGACGTAAAAATCCTCAACCTGATTTAAGAAATTCAGCCAAAAAGAAAAATAAGTAAACAAATTATGATATTGCGGTTGTCACAGTCAAATCTACAGTATTTCAACGGTAGGTGGCCAGTGCAAAATTACCGCCGAATGATCTCGGTTAGGGTATGAATCTTTCTGAAAGTTTAACGCAGTATTTCAAGCCAACTCCGAAGTAGGAGGCGAAGGGTTCCGCCATAAAAAAAATGGGTCAATGGCCCCCTCCCCAACCATGATGCGCACGCTACTCGGATATATGTATATGTAATGTGATTATCGACAAGTATGAGTAGAAAAGTTTTCCTTCTAATGATATGGACAATGATTAAGAACAAAGCATGATAAAAATGACCTGAAAGAACTGTACTGACCCCTAATACACTTCCTATGTCAGCAACGAAGCAGTTGTGGCGGCACGTCACTCCGTCCCCTTGGTAGTTTGGATTGCAGTAACATTTACGGACACCGTTTCTCTCAGCACAGGTTCCGTAATTACTACACTGGTAACTCTCATCTACAAGCCGGTTGTTACTACAAGTTGATTTACGTGTACAACTTGAATT
This sequence comes from Apostichopus californicus, assembly GCA_020650975.1. Taxonomy (NCBI): domain Eukaryota; kingdom Metazoa; phylum Echinodermata; class Holothuroidea; order Aspidochirotida; family Stichopodidae; genus Apostichopus; species Apostichopus californicus. The sequence continues at coordinate 1,961 of JAIPMN010006083.1, forward strand.
GATGTAAAATTGGCCCTCCTAATTTAAGATATTCAGCAAAAAGAAAAACAACAATTAATACATGAATTAAGAATTTGCGGCTGTCAAAGTAAAATGTACATAATTCCAACGTTGGGTGGCCAATGATACATCCCCTCGAATAATCTAAATATGGGTTTGAACCTTTATTAAAGTTTTATGAAGTATTTGAAGCAAACTCCGAAGTAGGAGGCGAAGGGATCTGTCATAAAAAAGTAGCTGCAAATATTGCATTCACTTGCTTATCGCGACTATACTTTAAGCATACAAATAGTTCCAACCGCAAGACTATTAAAAAAGTATCAATGGATTTTTGTGTCAGGCTTATCAGTGGATGCACACCCGAAGGAGTGGTCTCGTGATTCCCGACTAAACGTAATACATTCCTCGACTGACAGTTTTGATTGAACTGGCGAGAAAAAAAAATGGGTCAATGGCCCCTGCCCAACCACGATGCGCACGCTACTCTGTTATATGTAAATGTAGTGTAATTATCGACAAGTATAAATAGTAAACGTTCATTTCTAATTATATGGACAATGATTAAGAACAAAGCAATATAAAAATGACCTGAAAGATCCGTACTGACCCCTAATACACTTCCTATGTCAGCTACGAAGCAGTTGTGGAGGCACGTCTCTCCGTCCCCTTGGTAGTTTGGATTGCAGTAACATTTACGGACACCGTTCCTCTCAGCACAGGTTGCGTGATCACTACACCTGTAACTCGCCTTTATAATCTGGTTGTTTCGGCAAGTTGATCTTCGTGTACATCTCGAATTGACGTAAAAATCCTCAACCTGATTTAAGATATTCAGCCGAAAAGAAACAAAATAATTACAAATTATGATATTGCGGTTTTCACAGTAAAATGTACAGGATTTCAACGATGGATTGCCGAAGATAAATTTCCTCGAATGATCTAGGTATGGTAATTGACCTTTTTAAATGTTTTATGTAGGATTTAAGCCAATTTTGATGGTGAGGGCGAATGGATCCGTCATGAATAAATAAAGAAGCTGCAAATATTGCATTCAACGGCTTATCGCGACTATACATTAGACATACAAATAGTTCTCACCGCAAGATTGAAAAAATGTGTCCATGGATACTTGTGTCAGGTTCACTAGAGGTTGCACACCCATAGTAGTGGTCTCTTGATTCCCGACTTAACGTAATACATCCCTCAACTTAGAGTTTTGATTGGACTGGTGACAACAAAAAATAGGTCAATGGCCCCTGCCGAACCACGATTCGCATCCCACTCGGTAATCTTTAAATGTTATGTGATTATCGTCAAGTATACATAGTAAAGGTTTCCTTCTAACTAAATGATCAGAAAAAGGCATTATAAAATGACCTGAAGGAACGGTACTGACCCCTAATACACTTCCTATGTCAGCAACGAAGCAGTTGTGGATGCACGTCTCTCCGTCCCCTTGATAGTTTGGATTGCAGTAACATTTACGGACACCGCTCCTCTCAGCACAAGTTGCTTGATCACTGCACTGATAACTCGCCTTTATAATCTGGTTGTTTCGGCAAGTTGATCTTCGTGTACATCTTGAATTGACGTAAAAATCGCCAACCTGATTTAAGATATTCAGCCAAAAAGAAACAAAATATTCAACAAATTATGATATTGCGGTTGTCACAGTGAACATTTTATAATGCCTTTTTTTCAGATCATTAATTAGAAGGAAACCTTTACTATGTATACTTGACGATAATCACATTACATTTAAAGATAACCAATTGGAGTGCAAATCGTTGTTCGGCAGGGGCCATTGACCTATTTTCGTTGTCACCAGTCCAATCAAAACTCTCAGTTGAGGGATGTATTACGTTAAGTCGAGAATCAAGGGACCACTCCTATGGGTGTGCAATTTCTAGTAAACGCTAGGTGGCCAATGCGAAATTCGTCGAAAGATATAGGTTTGAACCTTAATGAAAGTTTCATGAAATATTTGAAGCCAACTCTGATGTAGGGGTGAAGGGATCCGCCTAAAAATAGTAGCTGCAAATATTGCTTTCAACTACTCATTGTGACTCTACATTAGACATACAAATAGTTCTCACCGCAAGACTGGGAAGAAAATTATCCATGGATTTTGTGTCAGTTTTATAAGTGTATGCACACCCGTTGGAGTGGTCTAATGATTCCCGAATAAACGTAACACATCCTTCTACTGACAGTTTTGACTAGAATGGCGACAACAAAATGGGTCAATGGCCCCTGCCCAACCACAATGTGCACGCTACTCGTTTATTTGTAAATGTAATGTGATTATCAACAAGTATAAATAGTAAAGTTTCCTCTCTAACTATATGAACAATGATGAGGAACAAAGCATTATAAAAATGACTTGAATGAACCGTACTGACCCCTAATACACTTCCTATGTCAGCAACGAAGCAATTGTGGATGCACGTCTCTCCGTCCCCTTGGTAGTTTGGATTGCAGTAACATTTACGGACACCGTTCATCTCAGCACAGGTTGCGTGACTACTACACTGGTAACTCTCATATACACGCCGGTTGTTCCTACAAGTTGATTTACGTGTACACCTTGAATTGATGTAAAAGTGGCCCTCCTAATTTAAGATATACAGCGAAAAGATAAACAACAACTAATAAATGAATTATGAATTTGCGGTTGTCACAGTGAAATGTAGAGGATTTCAACGGTGGGTGGTCAATGTGAAACTCCCGTCAAATGATATAGGTATGAACCTTCATGAAAGTTTCATGAAGTATTTGAAGCCAACTCTGATGTAGGGGTGAAGGGATCCGCCCAAAAAAAGTAGCTGCAAATATTGCATTCAACGGCTTATCGCGACTAAACATTAGGCATACAAATGGTTCTAACCGCAAGACTGTGAACAAAATTCCATGGATTTTTGTGCCAGGCTCATAATAAGTGGATGCACACTCGTAGTAGTGGTCTCATGATTCGCGACTAAACCCAAAACATCCCTCTACTGACAGTTTTGACTGGACTGGCGACAAAAAAAAAATGGGTCAATGGCTCCTGCCCAACCACGATGTGCACGCTACTCGTTCATCTGTAAATGTAATGTGATTATCGACAAGTATAAATAGTAAAAGTTCCCCTCTAACTATATGAACAATGATTAAGAACAAAGCATTATAAAATGACTTGAATGAACCGTACTGACCCCTAATACACTTCCTATGTCAGCAACGAAGCAATTGTGACGGCACGTCACTCCGTCCCCTTGGTAGTTTGGATTGCAGTAACATTTACGGACACCGTACCTCTCAGCACAGGTTGCGTTATCACTACACTGGTAACTCGCCTCTATAATCTGGTTGTTTCGGCAAGTTGATCGTTGTGTACATCTTGCATTGACGTAAAAATCGCCTTCCTAATTCCACGAAAAATAAATAAATTAATAATGAATTTGCGGTTGTCAAAGTGAAATATACAGGATTTCAACGGTGGGTGACCAATACAAATTTCCCTGAATGATCTAGGTAAGGATATGGATCTTTATGAAATTTTTATGCGGTCTTTGAAGCCAACTCCGATGTAGGAGTCCACGGGATTCGCCGTGAAAAGGTAGCCGTCAAATATTGCATTAAAACGGCCTATTGCGACTATACATCAGGCCTACAATTGGTTCTCACCCAAAACTATCGTTAGTGGTATCCATGCTTTTTAGTGTAGGTTTATAAGAGAATGGACATCCGTAGGAGTAGTGTTGTTCTTCCTGAAAAGTATGTAAAATATTTGCTTCTTATTATATGGAAAATATCATTAAAGTAAAGCACTTAAAATGCACTGAAAGAAACGTACTGACCCCTAATACACTTCTTTTGTCAGCAACGAAGCAGTTGCATTGGTTGAGAGGGATGCATTGTTCTTGCTGTTTCAGATATTCACCGACGCAAACACATTGCTCTGGTTCTGTGCGAGAGTTAGCTGAGGTGCAAGTATCAGGGTCGTCACAAGTCCTCTCGCAGGTCTCATTGCTAAATATCTTATTAGCTGGACACCATTCAGGGATTGTTTCTAGAGAACAGGAAAGAAAAAATATAAATAATAGTAACCTGATATAGTCACGACAAATATGACATGTGGCATAACATAGCTTGTCGTCATTACTTAAATACGTGGTTGTCAGAAGGTTAAGGGGAAAATACATACATTCAGAAGCTGCTCGATAAAATTTAGAACATTTTAAATAGGTAGTGGCTGTTCCTTAGTCACATTAATACTAATATTTATTTAATATAACGAGATAAAACTCCATCATTTGTTGTACAATTAGTCTGAAACCAGGTAGTCATGGCTTAATTCTGTTTCAGACAACAAAGATAATTAATAACGACATCGAATTCCTTCCGTTGGTTGTTCTGATCAAACTGGGAGACGTACCTGGTTTAAGTGCATACGTTCTGTTGTACAAAGATTAGGTACTGTTCCTTTTTCAAAGCCACGGTTGGTGTTGAATACGAAGTAGTCTTGTTGTGAGGGCGTAATCACACTTCAGCTAATGGAGGCATTTTGGAATTCTAGTATGGATACTAATGTAAGATTAAGTATTTGAACTCGCACTAAAAGCTTGTACTCGCACTAATAGTCATATCATGTTGTAATTGCTACGATATGTATTGTAGCGCCGTTGTATTTGCTTGTTTACTATATGTATACTCATATACTATATATATATTGTAGCAGTTTCTTCAAAACATATTTGACATGCCAAGTTTACCTCCAAAAGATCCCTTCGTTTCAGAATAAACCTTTCATTTTCTGCACGTTTACGTTTGACATTTAATAAATGATCACGATTTGTTTGATTATTTTGGCTTTATATTTAAAAAAATTTAAAAGACACTTACCATTTGACCTTGCGAATGTACCTAAACTAGATATATAATAATTCCCCCATTCATCTGAGATACGAAACTCGTCGTATGTTACATAGTAAGTTTCTCCAGCAACGTTCTCAAAGTCCATTCGCAGTTGGTAACGCTTTTGATTTGTTAAGACGGCAATTTTCTCATTTCCGATCCAAAACTCACTCCCTAGAAAGCCAAAGCCATTTCTGAAGTCTTTCCAACTTCTATTAAAATTTACAGAATCCGATCTTCGTCGCTGTAATACCTTCAACGAATATCAAAGAAGTTAAGCGTTAACTAGGAAGTGATTTGTAACTTCAGTTTGTAGTTTGGGCTAGAGGTTTACATTTTCCTTTGAAAAGAACTACACTAAATTTCACAAAATTGAAAATAATTTCGTTTCGATAAAAATATCAAATACTATGAAATAACGATTTTGTATTACATCGCTATATATTCGTCAATGCAAAATTGAGTAAATCTGTACAAAACTAGTGAAATTTGAAAAGGAGACATTAAGTAATCAGCCATACCGTCCATCCACCAGTATCAAGATCATTATTACAGTAAGCCTCAAACGGTTCCGGATAGACATCTGGTTTAATAAGATACACTCCAGATGTATTGTGGGTAGAGGAACATGCATTTGATACTTCTTTGCAATCTCTCGGATACACAGGTTGTTGAAAAACAAAGTATAAAGAACCTGTATGGAAAGTAAAACAAAGTTATCATTTTATTGCGACTGATACATTATTTCAGCTAACGAAAATATCGCCTAAGATGCCTTATCTCCATTGCCTCTCTCCACCCAGGGGTTAAATGGGTACATGTGAGGTAACTCGTTATTGGGCGCAGTATACAACTGCAGCCGTCTGGGTAATATAACGTCTGTAAAGCGCTTTGAAACATATCGCTGTTAAAAAGCGCTATATGAATCAAATATTATTGTTATTATTATGATTATAAGAATCTGAGCCAATTGTAAGAGAACTGGTTTCATTACTAAGAGAGTTAAGGCCCTACATCAGTTTAAAATACCAACTATTACTCAACTACAATATATTCGAAGATATCGCAACTAAAATTAAATAAGGTAATCGTAATTGAATAATTCTCAGATGTAACTATTTGAAGCATTATCTTTGATAAGTTTTTAGCCTGCATAGGCAATTCAAAGACCAAGAAACTTGAATTTCTCTTTCCACCAAGCTTCCGTAGTTATCAATCATATCCAAGTGATATCAAAAGACTCACGAAAACAGGCAAATCCCATTTGTTTAACGTACCTGAGAAAATACCGATGTAGCACGTAGGATATGAAAAGATCGAACGTATACTACTCAGAGGAAATCAACCTCGAAATAGATATTCGGAAATGGTGACACGATTGAAAAAAACCCGTCTAGAGCAACATTAAAATGTTAGCATTTCCAGTCATTCAAGTTGTCCAACTGAGGTGTTAACGTTTATAATACATAGGTGATATCACTTACAGAGGTTACTTATTATAAGATAAATCATATAATATAAATAATATACGTACCTGAAGATCTTCCCTCAGCACTGAAGATTATCTGTGTAATAAAAGACATTTACTGAATACATTACAAGACATACAGAGTATTGTAGTCAACAATAAGGAGGATTGTATTAAACAAAATGTTAATAAACCAGTTTGAGGGAAAGATAAAACTTTTCGCAAACTGTTCCAAAATATGTTAGTTTAAGTTAAACTTTGGTAAATTCTCCGTATCACCACTTTTAAAGACAATTTTGTTGTGTCTATATTCCATATCTGATTCACAGGTCAATGATCACTTACAGAGTACAACTTTCTTCCAGGAAACATTATATTACTGGCATTTTTCCGGTTTTACAGCTACTCTGGCACATGGTACGCAAGTTCACGTTAAGAACAAAGGCAATGGCTGGCTGCTTCCTTAAACAGCTTTGTTGCTTAATGCAGACAGATGTTCTTTGTTCAAGTTATATTTTGACATTAGAACATTTCAGACATATGTTGTAACGCATTTGTGTTTAACAGTCCTTAATAACACGTAGGATATCATTTACATCGTCCCAGCTATATTTGTTGGACTAAGGTTACCGTGTCTTGATATTTACCGTGCACAATGAAACTCTGAGTTTTGAAAGGTATCATGTTACTTGTAAGGTAAGTTCATAACCATAGATTTGTATATCTTACTAAATAAACAATTGTAGCAGCGCTGCAGAAGCTCAGCTTAGCTTCTATTTGAAATCATTGTTTCTAGTGTTGTGCCGTTATCGCCAATATCGGATCTGACCGATATCCGATATTTCAATCCCAATATCGGAGCCATACCGATACTGATATTTTTAAACAGCCAGAATGAATGTCAAATCGCACTTTAAGTCATACTTTAATACATGAAGTCTCAGAATTATAATCGGCTACCGTAAAATATGATATTGCACAACTCACAAACAGTAACCACTAGATAACTCCCTTGTGCCTATTCTATAATACTAGCCCTAATCTCTTTATAACTGAATGATCATAGTCCACAACAAGATGATATGCACAAAACTGTATGCTAGCATTTTGTTCTTGGAAAAACACAAGTCCATTCCTGTTACTTCTGTTGAACGATTCGTTACTCTGTTTGACCCACTTCGTTCAAAACTTAAGCTGCAAGTCTTATACAAATTGTCGTCACATAGAGCCACGAATTTCTTAGCAAGAAATGTTAAAAGATGACATCGAGTTATCAATAAAACTGACTTCATATAGAAAAGACATGAGCGTATCCTAGCTAAGAACTTCACCACTCTTAGTGATTAACAGAACCAAAACCACAATATTTTATTTATTTATTTTAACTTCCGTAAAAATTATGTTCTACCATTTGCCGGCTATACTGACAAACTAAGCCTAGCCAAAATTAGCAAGTGCCTCGTCTTTGCATTATTCGTTAACCATCCGAAAACAAATTGTGATACACAAACTTGATTCTCAAAATACAATCTTTTCCACAGTCACTTATGTTCGGACAAAATGCATTCAGTAGGGGTGTCCACGTGTTACAATTTTAATTATGTGCTGAGGACTCAGAAGCACTGTGCAAGTGAGTGTGATAAGCTACTACTGTAGTTATATACATTTAGTCACATAGACTGGTGAAATTAACTTTAAAGCGCTACAAAGACTGCTATGAACGTAACGTTAAGTGGTTTTACTGGTCGGCTTACAGATTGTTATATCATTAGATCGGTAAATGTTTTTCAGAACTTGCGTCATGCTTGTTTGACCAGCTAGAACAGATTAATAAATCACCGCAAGAAACAAGAAGTGGCTTTGTTGTGGGGAAAAACAAGAATATGTTCAATATCGGTTTTCCGTTATTGGCAATGAGGCTAAATTTTAAATTGGCACTAGATCAGTTTATCCATTTGTATGTTCGAAAGATATAAGTAATAGGCGGGATAACGATGTCAATTCCTTTCCTCCTATCTGCCTTTTATCTTGCCTTATGCTCCTTCTTATAGCAGACTTAGTTCTAGTAGGACGTTATAATGATAGAAATTGAAAATGGAAACACTGTCACGTTCTTACTATATGCAATAGATCGTTGCACTTATTGCTAGGAATAAACTATGCTCCATTGCAAAGACAAAGAACCAACTGCATTGTACTTCGTAGTTTATGTTCATGCAATGATAGACCGGAAAAAAATATTCCTCTGATAAACCTGCTAAAATGTTGTGGATATCACGTTTGAACTGTGCTGACCCAAAATTGCTCACGAAAATTGTACACATACCATATTAGAACAACCTAAAACTTCTTACAATCGACGTACCACAGAAAAACGATAAAGAGCAAAAATCGGAATCGGCTCCAACAATCTAGGTTATTCTCACACGTATTACACACACACACAAACTGTAAAAAGGGTCAAATTGAAAATCTGTAGTCCTTTTACAGAGAATAACATCGAACTAGATTGGACTAGATTGGATCAAGTCTCCCACGGGTGGGATTATGTCCCACAATGACGGGAAATTAAGATGGAAGACATTTTGCTACTCACATTAAAACGCATGCTGGTCATGAATACTAAAAGATTGGCAAAACAAATAACATGATCATTGCATATGATTGTGGCCCACATTTCATCATAACTGAAATTTTTACAGAAGCCCTTGAACCCTCACATGACGACAAAAATATTCTTCCTGTATAATTTTGGTTCACCACATTCAAACTTATATCTACAATGCAAAATGGTAGAAGTACGTTATGGCACAGCGAATATAAGACAACCTTAGTAGCGCTACCTCAACAAATCTACGTGGTACAGTAAGAAGAATAGACGTTTAGCATTAAAATTGTATATTTTATAATATGATGATCATGATAATGATGAAAATGGCAACAGAAAGAACAAAAGAAAAAGAGGAAGTTAAGGAAGAAAGGAGGAATTTAATCTTTCAGACCAAGTCATTCATGACCAAAATGCCATAGTGTGATATTGCTCTGCCATAGGGGTGAAAGAATTGAACAAATACTCGGCTTTAAGTTTGTAAAAGTATGAAGGATCGGAAGCAGCCTAAACAAATACATTTTTTTCTTGTTTGTATTCCGAATAATCATGATATAAACACGTTAGAAAAGCCGAGCATATGACAGTTCAAAGTTTATGAAATGACGATGTTATCTGTCAAGAAAAAAAAAACATATTGTATAGCATATCCAGTAGTGAATTTAGACAATTCTCTGAATAAACCAGGAAAAAAAGCTTTAGATCATTCCTGCATATAGCAGTTCTCTGATTTTTTTTTTTCTCCATCAAATTTGTGAAAATGCTTCAAAACAAATGATTGCGCATGGGTGATATTATCAATAGCTTTAACACGTCTAACATGTCAAGAGTTACTTTTTGGCACGAGTTTGTATCCTTCTAGAATAATATGGCCCTTGGATACAGAAAATGGTATCATGCTTACCTTAAGTCATGAAAATTTCAAATCTACATTTTATACTTTGCTGTTGCCAACAGAGTAAAGTACACAGTGTAGTACTATCTCAACAAAGAGAAAGAAGCCGTCAAGGCGATTTGTTTGGGATATAGCCAAAGTTTTTGTAGTCGTCAATAATGTTATTCAGGAAGCACATACGGTGTGCGACGTTACTGTTGTATCTGTATAAAACATTGTGTTTATTGTCACCGTATGCTGATTTTGTTCCCTTGAATATAATGCTCGTTCGAACGATAGTCACAACATATGATATGGAGAATTTAATTAGATATCCTTCAACATATAAAGCGAAATATTACCATACATGCAGTAGGCCTAGTGATAAATGTTATGATAATACTTTCTAGTTTTTGCAACGTGTTAGACAGAGACCTTAACATACAGTGTAATGTACTTTATGTTGTTTAATTTGTAAAAGTCTATCATCGATGTTTTTTTTTAAGTACAGGGGGAGTTTCCTTTGTATACTGAATTATATTACATGTTACTGTACACGATATAAGAAATGTTAAGTTTTATACTACACCAAACAGCCATATCACGAAGGGAGGGTGTGAGTTCGGTAGGAGTGAGTGATTGAGGACAGCAAAGAATTTTTGTATTCAAATTGAGACTATTAAACGTTACAACTAAGTTTACATGATCAACAACTTAATGGAACACCTTGTGTGAAAATCAAAGTAAACTACGGTATTTGTGATTAGAGAATTAACAGATAACTTAAAGGATAATGAATGTCTTTCTTTCTCGTAGTAGTTTATTTCCAGGTTATACGTTAATGCCTACTTAATTATATGGCAGAGTTGTAGTTAATATATGCATAGAATATTTAATTCTTTACACGGTGAACTAGCATACTTTACACGGTGAACCAGCCTTTCATATTCCAATACTCGACAGTAAACATCACTTTGGATGGTCATTAGAATGTTGGTGAACTGAATTGTGTCAAAAGGAATGTTTTCAATAAATTGGATGTAATTTAATTTTTGGTGAGAATTGTCTCACTCCAATTATTTTGTATTACTTGTTCTCTGCTTTGTTTTACTGTTATAGATTATGTCTTAGTAAATAAAGAAAAGAACAGAACAAAAAGAGAACAAAATTAATAGGATTAATATTTAAGAAATAATCAACCAGAATAATAATCAGTTTAGTTTTCAAGTTTTAGAAACGTTATTCCGCTAGTAATATGGCCTTTAATGCTTTTTGTATGATCGTGTGAAATTTTAGATTTGCTTGTGGCATTATATCCAGAATACGGCTTATATTTGAAGCTATCATGTAATTTAACTGATTTAATGGAAGAAAAACTTCTTTCTTGAAATTGTTTTGATTTGATAAGGCATTTATACAG
>JAIPMN010006085.1:3408-19449 GCA_020650975.1 Apostichopus californicus
TGGTGTGGAGGGGTGGGGAGGAGGGGGTGGGAGTGGGACTGGGTGAGTCGTCCGAAATTTATACACCCCCATCACTTAAATGTATAGCTTCCCCAGCCCACGTGAAGTGTTTTCTATAACATAATGTGGATAAATTTGTGATTTGTGATATTGCAAATAACGGTGTTATAAACGTCACCAAGTAACCCCCCCCCCCCTTCCTCCACTTCTTTAGAAAATTGAATTCTTCCATCCATTGATACGAACAACATATATTGTGTTTGTGTGTAACCTGTGAGTAAATGAATATACAGATAAAGTACTTTAGAGTAAAGGTTAAAATAATAGAAGAGTATGAAATCAAAAATGTCAAAAACAAATTCGAGAAAAAGAAATTCTTGATCACATTCGTGTTCACCATGACTTATATCAGATCCTTTTTGTAATGGTTTTAATATCGTAGCATCATTTATATATACTTTGAGATTCGAATTTTAAAACGTAGAGATAAATAAAGGTTTTAAAGTGATCTTCATATAATTGTCGCCATCTGTTCTATGTTTTTGTTTTCATACCAGAGAGGGATCAGACATGGAGAAAAGAAGGAAGTATATATTGAGCCTTTTGAAGCTAAAACGTCATCTTGGGATTGTTTCGACCCATTGATATAATAATAGCAATATAATAAATAAATAAGCGATTTGAGAAGTCTATTGTATCTAAATACTGCTGTTGTGGACCCTCTCCACTGCCAACTGTCACACGTAGAACTGTACCACAGTCAATGCTATTCCAGATGACGGACTATTGGTAACAGTTCCCTTTCAAAACTCGTTTCAATTCGCACTGGTATTTGTAGGAAATTGAACAGAAATAGGGAGAATTCTACCATTGTCGTCGTCACGTTGGCTTCCAATCTATAAACACACACCATCCAGCAAGATGTTGGAGTCGTTTGCTCATACCCCGCTCACTGCAGTATACCAGCATAATAATTAAACACGTTTTCCGTTTAATGATCCTATATATTTCAGCTAGGTAGATATTTTCAAGGGAAAATTCCGGTCGGTGAAGTTCATGTTTTTTTTTTTAAAGAAAATTGCTGGTAATGTTCTGCATGTTACAATGAATTTATACAGCATTTTGTATCGTGGAGATCAAAATGTTTTAACAGATGACATCACAGACCATCTACTGAGATTCACTTTCTGGGGTAGGTTTCAAGGGTTTAGCAAGTCGAAATAGGTTGCATTCAATCACTCCTTTCTCGAGTTAGAAACAAGATATTGAGATGGGGTTACAGGTACTGCAGGTGTGGAATATTTTTCTCTTTAATATTAGTCTTCCATTTTCCGCAATATGAACCTCTCTTTAAAAGTATTTTTTTATAATTTGATATTACATACTGGCGAACATCCTCTATAAAGTATACTGCTGTACAAAATCCACGATAACAAACCTATCCTATTATGAACAGAGTGAATACGATTATCATATGCACAATTTCTCGTTTTACATGTCGCTTTGCCATTTGGTTAAAAAGGGATCTTATTTTGTTTTTGGGGATTGATGTTATCGAAACCCCAAATAACTGCATGTCTTCAACATATTAAAGAATTACAAAGTGAGGAAGTTATTTGTACATTTTCAAGAAAAACATCAATCAAGTAGGTTATCCATGAGGTTGCACGGTAGATGAGGTTGCAGGTAGATGATGTTGCCGCTAGATGAGATGGCAGCTAGATGAGGTTGCAGCCAGATGATGTTGCAGCTAGATGAGGCTGCAGCTAGATGAGATGGCAGCTAGATGAGGTTTCAGCCAGATGAAGCTACAACTAGATGAGGTTGTAGATAGTTGAGGCTACAGCTAGATGAGGTTGTAGCTAGATGAGGTTGCAGATAGATGAGGCTACAGCTAGATGAGGTTGCAAATAGATGAGGCTACAGCTAGATGAGGCTACAGCTAGATGAGATTGCAGCTAGATGAGGTTGCAGCCAGATGAGGTGTCAGCTAGATGAGGTTGCAGCTATAGATAATATGGCATCTAGATGAGGTTGCAGCCAGATGAGGCTACAGCTAGATGAGTTGGCAGCTACATGAGGCTACAGCTAGATGAGGTTGCAGCTACATGAGGTTGCAGCTAGATGAGGTTGCAGCTATACGAGGTTGCAGCTAGATTAGGTGGCACCTAGATGAGATAGCAGCTAGATGAGGTTACAGCCAGATGAGGCTACAGCTAGATGAGGCTACAGCTAGATGAGCTTGCAGCTAGATGAGGTTGCAGCCAGATGAGGTGTCAGCTAGATGAGGTTGCAGCTATAGATAATATGGCATCTAGATGAGGTTGCAGCCAGATGAGGTGTCAGCTAGATGAGGTTGCAGCTATAGATAATATGGCATCTAGATGAGGTTGCAGCTACATGAGGTTGCAGCTAGATGAGGTGCCAGCTAGACGAGACTGCAGTTAGATGAAGTTGCAGCTAGACGAGACTGCAGTTAGATGAGGTGCCAGCTAGACGAGACTGTAGTTAGATGAAGTTGCAGCTAGATGAGGGATCCCATGATGTGGGTATATGACCAATATGATATCAACCCTTTGACTCACCAAGTTTGAAGTATATATGCCATAAAGTTTACTGATACATGGCGTGTGAGTTTTATGTAAATTCTCACATTTAACGCATTATGTAGTCTTATACCCTACATGGTTCGCATGCCTTCGACTACTTTGTCATATCGATGTGTGCGTAATGGCCAACAATGTTGAGGCTTTTAAGAAAAAAAATATGATTGGTTATTTTACTATTGACCGTATGACGTCATATATCACGGAGACACTACATACCAAGGATGTGTGGTGGGTACAGTTTTTGCTCAAATTGTCGATAGCGTACAATATCTCATGTTTGTCACATGTAGGGATGAGATAAACTTGTCAGAGCTAACTATGATATCACACCTGTATCCTGCAAGTTCTCGTTGGCGCAAAACACGTCCGTCAACTTCAATTGCTGTTATCTCAAAAATGATACTTATGGGAAATCAATGCAAAGCTTAATTGTATATTGTTGTTGCATCAGCAATGCCTTTTCACCAGGACTGTCATAATAAGTTTGGTTAAGACAATGGACTTGTGATCCATAAGTATTGCAGATTCGACTCCTGACCAGATCATTACGTTGTGTCCTTTGGCAAGGCACTTCATCTCTATTGCCTCTATTCCTCCATGTGTATCAATGGGGACTTGCGAAGTAACTTGTAAATATAGTTGGGTGCGCCGGTTTGTGGCTGCACCCTATGGGAAAAACCCAGGAGACACTTGGCCCAGGAACTGGAATGGATCTAATTGTGCACACGTTGGTGTATGGGTGTGACATGTTACCAATGACCAGGGCTAAAGTGTTGTTAAGTCGTGTGAGACGGCCTTGGCCTTGAACAAGACTGTAAGCCTTCAACTTAAGTATCAAATATGATAATAATATACAAAATATCTACCACGATTAACTCGAGAAGCTGGTTTGTTATTCTTTCATATAGTTGTATCAGTATCTCAGACCAGTGTTAGTATTAACACAACTGTGAAGTTTAGCTTATCAATATAACTGGAACTTGTCATGAACTGTCCTCATGCATGTAAATAATTCACTGCTGATGGATAAATAAATCCCTTTCGAGAATAAACTCTTCTTTTCGATAAGAAAACTACTGCCGAAGTTGGAGCAGTCCAAGCAGAGTCCCCAAGCTACAGTAGTTCAATTTTCTGTGTTAAACTAATAAAGTTTCAAATACTCCTCTCTCATTTATTCTGAACAAGAAAACTTCATTATTTGTCTTGATAACAATGTCTACGATCCAAACAAAAGAAGTTGGATAGACACAGACATACACACATAAACACACACCGACACAATTTTTTTGGCATTATCATAGGGTGGAATCCTTCCCCTTGTTCTCAGCCTTATCGGTATTTTGAATGGTCCCATACTTGGATTGTTATCACCCCGGGGTCTTTTAACCTCGGGTATGCGCACTGTTGGGCATGTCAGCATGTTACCAGACAAGTGTTACATTGAATGCCGGTATAATAATCCCGTAAGTTACGATTCTGGTTGGAAATTGTATAGTTAGATCAGAATAGGAATGGAAGACTGCACTGCTTTGTATTACTGCAACTTTTAGACAGATATTGTAGCTAACATTCTGAAGAGCTCAGCAAATCAGATTCTAATCACATCATCCACGATCGGACAGTTAAGTTACGCTGTATGACATATGCTTTAATGATTGAACTGAAAAATATAATTTTGGGAAAGATTGAGACAACTTGTTAATAGATCATAATAAATAACCTCGGTATAGAACAATGCTACACGATGTCATTGAATAGCGCCACCAATTTCTCTCAAAGACCCGCCCTCTTGCTAGTGCCGGTTCTCCTCTTTCCTGAGCCATTATATCCCGAGCCACGGCTCCTGCAGGTTAATTGGATTTTTTTTTGGGGGGGGGGGATTGGGAAAAAACGTCAATCGAGCAATCTAAAGTAGCAAATGAGATGGAAGACAAACAGTACAAAGATTTGAAAGGACGCTATTCAATAAAGTAATATTGCCGGCTCCCCTCTTTCCTGAGAGGGGAGCCGGCAAAACTACTTATTGAATAGCGCCACCAATTATTTTCTACTCAAAGACCACTCTCTTACTACTTCATTGAAAAGCGCCACTAATTTTCCTCAAAGACACCCTCTTATAACGTCAATTTTCCTAGACAAGCGGGTCAGGAAAGAGGGGAGCCGGCAATACTACTTATTGAATAGCGCCACTAATTATTTCTACTCAAAGACCACTCTCTTTACTACTTTATTGAATAGCGCCACTCATTTCAGATGCAGATTCACTAGTGATGTCACCAAAATTTTAGGGAGGTTGAAGGAATCTGATTCTTGACAAACCTAAGCTATAAGCATCATGCCATTAATATCCATCCCATATAAACACACCCTGGTTTGTTGTCTACCCATACAAGTCAAATGGCATCAGTTTTTGTCATTTCTTAAGTTCATATGCGAGGTACAAGTTCGTTTAATGTTTTGCAACATTTCCTATGAGTAGTAGTGTACCGACTGGTTAGCCTCGTGGTTAGAGCATCCGCTTATCAGCCGGAAGGTTCGGGGTTCGACTCCGGGCCGAGTCATACCAAAGACTTTAAAAATGGGACCTACTGCCATCTTGCTTGGTGCTCAGCATATAAGTATGGAGTGGGGGAATATGTGTGTCTGATCGGTAAATACGATTTAGCGCCCTTTGTGGCAGCTCATCATGTATAGTCCACAGTGACTTGAGAACGGTTATGGAATGATAATAGACGGTTGGTTATAGGCACTGCGCCATGAGCGTCTTCGGGCGGATACCGGCGCTAGACCAAGTGTACACTATTAATAGTGTATAGAACTATTATGCTATGGCAAGTCAGAACGGTAGTGACAGATGAGTGCATGTTTGTTGCTATTAAAGTTGTTTGTTGTGTTGAGTTCTAATTCATTTCAAGGCATCTAACATTCACACATACTTGGACAACAATCAATCTAACTAGGACTCACAGAATCATTGCCTTGCTCCTAATTAGCTACTTGTGAGCAATTTAATACAAATACAAAAGATGCCATTGTACTATTTAATCACTTGATTTGGGGACAGTAAACATTTATTTACATCTTATTTCATGATTCCCAGTAACATAAATAGTTATCATTTATAACAAATTTCTACTAGATCAATGGTAATATAGTTGACAAATGAAATTCGAAATTAACATTCTAATCGCCTTGCATAGATATTTTAGCATGCTAGTTCCCCTCTATATCCCATACTCCACAAAAGAAACATTCCGCTGTCATTTTTATACCTGAAATGCTAGATGTGCTTTACAATTGACACATCCAAATAGGTAGAAAAATCTTGTCAAAGGAAGATGTTGCTATTTTATCAATGCATGAGATCTTATTGTCCTTAGGAAATAAAACCTCCTGCATTTCTTTTTCGTTCTTGATGACATCATTACCGAATTTAAACACTTCAGTATTTTAGAGCAGGCATTGGTCAAATCATGCATATTCATCAAGGAAAATAAAGTCACTGAAAGAAAGCACTAAAACTTTAAGCAAAGTGGTTCCATGAAGTCATATTTTATATGGCTTTGTGTCATTAAAACCAATTGTCACTTCTATATGGAATATCTTTTCCAGCTGTTTGGAATATTTGTAAAGCAGAAGTATCCTTTACATATCTTGGATGACTCGATGACAGGAATTAGGTTCTCCTCTCGACATGTATTATAAGTTGGGTTATATAAAAGAATATATACCTATCAATATGCGTTAGGGACTGATATGTTGTTCCAATACTTTGTCTGTTCAATACCAGTGACGTGGGGGTTAGGCACTTGAATTCCCCGGAATTATTAAGGTAGGCGTAAAAACCTTTATGGAATGGATAGGGCATATAAATGATTTTTTAAAGGCATTGAAGACTCGCCCCAAACTGCGTGCCGCGCTCTGAAAACGTTAACTTTCCGTTGCTTGCAAGTGACGTATTGTTCGTGTCGCTACAAAATGCAGACATTACAGTAATGAAACGTGATGCCTTGTTATCTTCAGCTGGACCTTACATGTCCATTGCTGTATATTGTTTGTACACTGTGAGAGCGTGGTGGCCAATTGGCTAAGGCGTCGGACTCGTGATCCAAGGATTGCTGGTTCGATTCCTGCCTAGTTCATTACGTTGTGTCCGTGGGCAAGATGCTTTATCTCACTTGCCTCTCTCCACCCAGGGGTTAAATGGGTACCTGTGAGGTAACTTGTCATTGGGCGCAGTATATAACTGCTGCCGCCTGGAGGGAATGTCTCTGGGACAGGTTATCATTGAGCAGGGGTAATATAACTTGTAAGCGCTGTGATATGGTTTACCATGATTAGCGTAGCTAAATGCCTAATATTATTATTATTACTGTGCTGTGGGTATTGACCGCAGCTGTATGTACTGACTGGACACCATTCAATTACCGATGGTAGCAAGCTGTGTGTGTGCATTTCCTGGGATCGATGGTGGTGTCTAACACTTCTGTTACACCTCATTCGAAACTAGGTCAGATTACCGGCATTAGACGTTTCTTTTTGCGCGAGTCTTCACACCCTTAAAAGGAGCGTGAACCGGTGTTAATTGGAACCCATGGTCCTCCACAGAATAACATTTTATTAGAAGTGGGTTCTGATACTTAGACTATAAACAGATATATAAGGTCTATCTTTAGGTTTAAATGCAAGGTTGTGTTCATGAACACTTTCATTTAATATCTGTGTAAGGTTGAAAAGTATATGTGATGGAAGCATGTTTCTTTCCCCGTGACCCTTTCGCGCACGCCACTGATCCGACTGAAGAAGTTCTTGATTGTGTACTGAGACGCTAAAATGTAATGTAATGTTTTCAACTTGTCAAGGATTAACCTCATCAACCATGGCTTGGTTTTGTTTGATCTCAGAAAAAGAATTATTTTACAACAACTTATCTCTCTTGTAGCAAGTCGTCGAGAGCTAGGTCGGAACTCCGGAACAATTGGGCGGTGGGCCCTCCTTTGAGAAGATGTCCGTTGCCAGTTGTCCAAAATTAATCACGGTCCCAGGGTAATGATCCGACCCCCTCCCCCACCCACTCTCTCTTTATCTTAAGGGGTCTGAAGTTGCAGCATATGCCCCAGGTAAGGATTACCTCAATGCAAAACCTACACTACATTACATAGTTTGATTTAAAATAATATTCAATGATCAGGTTAGTATAAGCTTCAGGCTACTTTAGTTTATCTTAACGCTTTGGTAAATTGTCTAGACTTATGCCATTGTGTTCATTCAATAATTGAAAGTCTGTGTTATTTTCAAATTGTTAGCCTGTTTCCTATTTTAATAAGCTCTTAACCAAGTATGCTAATAGATACTCTTCATTTGTTTGCGTGACCGACATGGCCTCAGCCCCCACCCAACCCTACCACCGGGACCCCCTCTGTGCGCGTTACTGAACTGAATTCGTTCAAACTTATATATATAATTCATCCTTCAATCGCTTTTGAACCTCCTGACACCACTTGCCAGTCCTGTTGTTTACTTGTAGCAACTTTTCACAGTGTCGTATGTAGAAGATCAACACGAAACATATTTTAGGTACTGTATGCGCAAAAATAACACCAAACAAACATTTTTCCTCCATATAAGAACAGCCAAGCTTTATTTAAGTATAGCAACATGGAAAAAGGGTGTTTAAGCCAAGAATAAGCACCATCTTAGTGATAAAACAAGTTTTTAGTTTACTATGGTTAAATATTTCGATCAAGGGTTATAGGCAATTAATTTCTTAAGGTTGAATAAATGTTAATTAACTGTGGTTACTATGGTTTCTAATTACATTATAAAATAATAAAATGTAAAGGATAAACTTTCAAGATTTGCTTACGTGACGTAATTTACATATTAAAAAGTGAATTCAATCATAAATTATATCACTATTATAACATTACATTCAACTCCAAATGGCTCTTCAGAATGCTGTCAGCAAATTGTAGATTGTTGTCAGTTGAGAATATTCAAACAATAATACTTCCATGATTGCAAAACAACTTAAACTGTTTCTTAATTTTATGTGCATGATTAAGGTTATTCGCTTTCAAATTTACAAATTAAAACTTAAACCGCTTTTAGTGTAAAATTTTAAATATTGATTAATAATAACGAAACATTTAGTAGATATTTTCGAATGAAAGTAAACGTTTTTCTTTAACGAAAGTAGTATACATTGTTCTACAATTTTTTTTACTTAAGCTATAGTTTTCAGGATGCTTTGAGTTCTTGTCTTTAACAAAATCCAAGTTTACCATCGATCAATAAAAGTGATAAACAGATAATTTCGTAAGGTTGAATAAAGGTAAATTAACTGTAGTTACTAACTATACTTCTTACACATAAAGATATAATAATATGTAATGAAAAATATTCAAGTCTAGCTAATAAGGCTACGTAATGTCAATCATGTGTTAGCACATTATTATAATATTATATTGTATTGTAGATTGTGCCAGTTTAGAATATACAACTAATTAGAAAAAAAACATTTAAAATGTTTTTGTTTTTTCTTTGAATTAAACAACACAAAAAAATGATAATATTCTGTTCTACTATAAGTAATATACGATGCCTGTTTTACATACTAAAACATTTATTAAAGTTTTCTACCTCAACTAAGAATAGAAATACTTTCACCGATATATTTATGAATATGCGTTGAAATTTTCAAAATTAAAAGACAAGACTAATATGTCACATGATAAAGGTAAACATTATTTTCAAAATTACAATTTTTCTTTTCTTAAAACTTTTCATAGTTACAATTTTCTTCGGAGTTGAAAAGGAAAGTTTGGTTTCTTATATCGATGTGTGTTAATTTGTAAATATTGTTTAATGAAACAAAGTTAACTTTTTTTGTAACGAATATACATGCTTCTGAAAGAAATTTATACGTTAAATATTGTTTCCAATGATTTGTCTCTTAAAAGAAACATTACAGTTAGTTTCAGTTATCAAAATGGTTTGGAAATATAAGCTATATCAGCTCATGGATTTTGAAGTGTCAAAAATGCTTAAAAACTTATAAAGTTGACTCCTGAAGTTTTACTTTCAGAAAAAAAGTCTAAGAGAAAATTCCACGCGATTTCGAACATGATCCATTGAATTTGTGTTCATATGAAACTTTACATTTATGCATTTACAATATATCATATTTTAGCGAAACAATTTTGTCTTTTTAAATAGCCACAAAATAAATATTAGTTGGGATGTGCCAATTACAGATTATTGTTTTCTTTAGATTGACACAAGAATCATAAACTTTCGATAATAAATTTGAAATTAAAGATGAAAGTATGATTATAACTTTGTTACAAAATCGAAACTTACATTGAAGAGTTAAACTGGACAATGATTCAAGTCCACAGTGATGGTAAACTTATGTGACCAACTATCTCCTATTATATTTCTCTCCTCTTTTTGCTCACTTTCTTCCCTTCAAATTTGCAAATTTGCAAATTTGCTAGAGCTTAAAACGGTTACCGTAAACGATACTTTACTGAATGATATTACAGATCTGTATAGAAAATGTGTACTGCGCGTGGTGTTATTTGCGATGACAGCATCTGTTGTATCTTAAATATACGTGTACAGTCTGGTACTATAACCTATGCTGCTGCCTAGTTACTGTTCAGTAAGATGGTAATTCTCCCTTAAACATTTTAATGCATCTTGCTTTGAAACTGTACCCCATTCTTTTGGGAGGTCTGCTGGCTCTTTCTCGTACAACGTCGCAAACTCATTATTGAAAGTTTGCAATACCCACTTCCAGTAAGTTATTGGAGTATCCCCTGTAATTGGGGTAATATCCCAAGAAGGATAATCATCGGTATACTCCTTGTAAGGCCTATACTCCTCTGGTGGCCCTATGCGGCATCGATATCTACAGTTGGAGGCTACTAACATTGTGCATGGCTCGGAGGCCAGTTTAAGTGACTCTTTGTAATGATATCCTGCTACACCCTGTGAGTAATGGAAGATAGCCTTGTGTTTATGTTCACCTCTGATTTGCAAATGACAGGGTACTTTGCAGAAAGGACAAACTTCCTTACATGTTCCTAAATGATCTAAGATATCAAATGCCACATCCCGCATTTTTGAGTAAAGCTGAGATGCTACTGACTGATCACTTAGTTTGTCTATGTTCCATCCTTTAGTAATATCTGTTTTAAAGTGGGAGCTGAACATGCTGTACAACATGTTGGTAAATTCTTCGATGTCGCTTAGCTTGAAATCATCAACAGAAAACTGTGTATTCATTCCATTCTGTGAAATGTAGTCGTTTTTCAGAAATGTATTTTCCCATTCCCTAAATGTTGTTGTTTGTTCCCCTCCAAGTGTCGTCAATTCATTTTGAGTCTTACGTAATGCAGATTGAACATAATCCAGTATTTCATCGATTTTTGTATCTATTACGTCTCTAACCCAATATTGAGACCGTGTCGTTATTTCAGTTAGAACCTTGTGGCTCAACCAATTGCTAACGAAGTTATCACTGTCCTGTATAAAATCATGAAACAACTTTGGATCTTTCTTAAGACACAGCTCTTCTAAAATTCTGCCAAGCATCCTTTGCTTATCATTATAACAATCTTCGTCCCTCATGTGTGCCAATAGTTTTACATTGAAGGCATTTAAGGTGACATTTTTCAAAACAGTCACACACTCAGAATATGATCGCTTTACAGCCGCTCCACTCTTAATGGTTTCATCAACATAGCCTTTAAAGTCGTCTTTTAAACAGTCCTTCTCATTTTCAAACATTCTTTGCAATGAATTGTGACTTTCATACTTTCGTTGACAATCTTTGCAAACTGTACAAACCTCGTTCTGAACTTCACGAAGGGCACTAACCAAAGTTTCACTTTTGACTTTGCTATCCGTTAATACATTATACACTTCTAGTAAAATAGTATCTACGCGACTTTCTTGAAACGGTATAAATTTCGCGTGATTTCTAAGATCACTTCTATGACGATTTACAACTCCAAAAACTACATTTTGAACTTTGTCCTGTCCGTCCTTAGGTCGCAAAATATTTCTGCCAAGCCAATGAGCAATGTGTTTTCCCTTCTCGATCAAGTACGGCAGCTTTATCTTTTCAACTCGCATCTCGTCAGTGTAAGCTTTGCTATGTTCTGTACCAAGCATTATTTTTTTAAGACTGTTATCACACGCCTGCTCGATATATTTCTCAGTAATTATCAATTTGTTGAAGTTTATTTCAAGCTGTTTGATTTTTTTATCCCAAAGTATGTCAAATTGTCTATCCAATTCCTCATGATTTTTCTTCCAATAGTCAGTGTCTTTTGTGTGCTTTAATTGATTTGCGGTTGCTTTAGCCTCACATTTCAGTTCTTCTTTGGCCTCTCTGATGAAACTTGGCAATCCTTTTTTATCGGCCTCATTTTGTAATTGTATCTCTTTGTATCGTTTGATACCTCTTTCAATATCTTTACCAATTCCGATTGTTTCATTTTTGATACTCTCGTGACGTCTTTTCACCTCCTCCTCGTCTGCATGCTTCTCTACGTATTTATCTATTTTCCTATTTATATTTTCGCATTTATCAGTTATTTCGTTCTCCAGCCTCGTGTAAAAACCTTTTTTCGTAGCATTCTTGACATTTCTACCATTGCTAAGTTCCCATTGAAATATCTCAGTTCTCATTTTGCCAATAAGTTTACTATGCTCTAGTCGGAATCTTTGGTTACTGAGGGCATCGAAACTATTTTGGAAATTGAAGACGAAATCTTCTGATTTCACTGCATCCCATACATCCTCCAACCTTCGAACAAACTTTTCCATTGTAAACTGAGGTGGGATTACCGGTTGATTTTCTTTTGGTTTGAAAATGGCTTCCTTTAAAGCGTGAATTTTATCACTATAACCAGAATTCGGAGGCGACATTAAACCCATCCATAAGCATGGGAAAAATTGCAAGTCATCCTCTTCAGCTAAAGGAAATACATCTGAAAAATCTTGAATGTGATCTACTTTTTCCTCAGCAGCAGCAATTCGAGTGACTTTGTTGAGAACATCCTTTATTTTAGTCATGTTTGTTTTATTGTTAGCGGCAGCTGCTATGTCGCTCACTCTTTGTTGAATGATTCTGCAATTAGAAACTAATTCGACTTTCTTCATTCTTATCAAAGCATGGACAGCTATTTGCAATATACCAATCATATCTGGGCCAATAGTTTCTTGACCGATATTCAATAGGGTAAGGTCCCCAATGCACATGGCCAGTGTAGCTATCGAATTGTCAAATGTGTGGTCGTTTAGAACTGTTCGATCTGGAGAATGCAATCCCTCAGTATCAATAATCAGAAGATACTTAAAACCAAGTTGTTTATGAAATGCCGCATTCACTTCTAACAATTGTAAGTACAACCCTCGTGTGCATCTACCAGCACGTACCGGAAACTTGACACCAAACATACTATTTAAGAACGTTGACTTTCCACTACTCTGGATACCAATTATAGACAAAACAAATATTTTTGGGTTATGCAGCTTATTTGCGAGGTTCTTTAAGACGCCTGATATCCATTTAATTGGAATGTAAACATTTTCGCCATCTAAAAGTTCCAATGGATATCCTGCAAGAAGTAATTTTGATGCCAGGTTAACCAGCAATTCAGTTCGATTGTGAGCTTTTGTATCTTCAATGCTTGCTTCATACCATTGGCCTAATTCACGAATAAAGTGTTCGCAACTAATGTTTTTCGCATTAAATTGTTCGCTTTCTTTAACGAGCTGCTTTTGCAACTCTTTTATTTCATTTTGCAGTTTACTGCGTTCATCTTGCGGA
This sequence comes from Apostichopus californicus, assembly GCA_020650975.1. Taxonomy (NCBI): domain Eukaryota; kingdom Metazoa; phylum Echinodermata; class Holothuroidea; order Aspidochirotida; family Stichopodidae; genus Apostichopus; species Apostichopus californicus. Next base: position 16,864 of record JAIPMN010006085.1, read on the forward strand.
GTTTGCTTCATATCAGATTTTAATTTTTGTAGGGAGGTATTCAACACGTCGATTTTCCTAACCAATTTAGGAATTTCATCGGCGGTCATCATTTCGATATGTGTTTGAAAAAAGGACATGAAGTAATGCAAAAGATCATTTTCGTTAAGCATAACCGTTTGTAAGTTGTACCAAAAATTTTTCATTTTTTCAGATAAACCTTTTTGTCTTTGTTTTCGCCGCAATTCACGTTTAGTGTTTTCCTGTGCTTGAAACTGATGACTAACTTCAGTTTTGACCCCAACACTCAAAGGTTTTTTATCAGCCGCGACCCATTTACCCCATTCGACTTGTAATTGTAAATATGTTTCTTTCACTTCCTCAATGGATTCGTCTGTCGGGAAGGAGGATTGCAGCAATTTTTTGGCTTTCTTATAGGAATCATTGTCCTGATCCACGGTTACTTCATTAAAGCAAAACCTTTGCCAGTCTTTAATTGAACGGTAATCCTCAAGAATTGTGTTTTTGCAGTATTGCATAATCTTCTCACAAATGATTTTTGCAAGGTCTGTTGCATTACGTTCTAAGCAGAAATCAACACTATCATCGATTTTGAGTGTCTTAAGCTCAGTGTTGGGCTGTTGCTTACGTTTTTGCCTGCCCTTGTTTTTTTTGTGTACAATCAAATGTATCACGAAAACCTTTTTGAATCTTTTCTTTATATCATCAATTTCTGCCTTGTAGCATTCCAATTTGTCTTGATCTACAAACAGGAATATAGCATTAGCTATCCTGCACGTAAACTCTCTTTCGGTAGTAAATTCTGTGGAATCACCTCTCAGATTCAACAATAACGTAACTTCTTTCAACAACTCCTCGTTTCTGCCGTACATTGGCAGATACCATTGGGCTTCTACTGATCCAGAACAATAGTAAACGTACTCTTTTTCATCTTCATAAGACGAAAAATATCGAAACGTTTCATTACCTTGAGCTCTACCAATGACATTATTTATTACAGATGATTTGGAGATTGGAATATCACCGAATCTTATGAATGCAGTGGTAAATACAGGCTCACTTACCATACGTTTTTCTGGAGCAAGAGATGTTTCATTTTCTTTCCATTTTTTTACAACACGACTTATTGCCCAAGTTAGCAGCTCTGGTTTCGCGTTATCTCTTACCCCGGGTAATAAGATGGGCACGGCAAGTTGACAAGATGCAAATTTCTCCAGCAAATGTTGTCTTAAATGATTATCGGAACAATGAAGAATTGCATATATGAAATCTCTTGCACTTCCTTTTAAGTGAAGTTTCTCTTTCCATGTAATCCTACTGTCTAGTGAGGTTAGCTTACTGATAAACAGAAAAGGTAAATCTTTTATATCAATTTGTGAAATGTCGCTAGGGAACAGCCGTACCTCTGTGGCCGCTTTCAGGGTGAGCTTCCGTGGGTAATAGTTCTTTAGACCAACCTCTTCCAAATATTCCAGAAAATCTTCTTCAGTTTCTTTATCTATCGAATATAAGAGTATACTTAAGTTGATGTCAAAGCCAATCTGAACTCGTAAACATTTGAAACGACACATGTACAATACACAATTGTAATGTGTGTCTCTATCTGGAAATATACCAGCATTTTTAATACCTTGTATATAAACGAACTAATAACGATGTTGCTAGTCAGGAATAACTTTCCGACTAAGTATTGCTACATTTATTCTCGGAACAGTTCTTGCAGCAGCGAGAAACGAGTGGAAGTGATGGAGAACGTCGCTGTCAACCAACCTTACTTCCAGTGAGTACATTCTTTACAGTTTACACGGTCTTTGTGGCAAAAATAAACTCTACTTAATAGCATCTCAGTGACAAACGGCATTGGAAATGTTTTACGCACACATGAAACGTAGTTTGCGGAAAACTATGCACTGAAGCAAAGAAATATCGATATGATCCCGATAACGTAATACACACCATATATATAGACTATTTTCCACAAGTTTATTTAACGAACATGCGAAAAATAAAGACACAAGCAACTTCTCTCGAATACAGGGAGATATGACAGAAATCAACAACAAACCTTATTATCTTATCACCGACAAGGGATGACAAACAAGGGAGAAGTAAAAGCAGAGCATATCATACTGAATGGACGAATCCGAGACTGAACGTGTATAGAAATACCATCTACTACGTGTGATGATGCGACCATGCAAAACGTCGATCTAACAATGTGATGCACCACAAGTTAACACTTTCTCCGACATCTACATATTTACTGAAGGGGTATTCCCGAGAAGTTTAATACTGACTCTATGCAGTTTCTCACCAGAAGAAGTAAATGATAAAGCTCATGAGGAGGATAGAGAAATTATTTCAACACTGAACAAAATGAGACCTTAAAGAGACATATTGCTAATAATATATCTGCTTGTAATTTATTCTGGTACTCCGATGGTTTGATTTAAGCTCAATAATGTTTTGCCTGCAAAGGATTAGTTATCTGAATTCATTTGGAATTCTAGTAACCTTCACCTCCCTTTTAATTTGTTCAGCATTTCCATTTGTATCATCCTTTTTAATTGCTGTTCTACAATTTGT
>JAIPMN010006086.1:1388-11911 GCA_020650975.1 Apostichopus californicus
TCCCGCCAGCCGTGTTTCCCGCCAGCCGGGCTAGGTAGTGTCCAACTCAGATAGTGGGAGTCACCCGGAAGACGGGAACATGTTTCCCGCCAGCCGTGTTTCCCGCCAGCCGGGCTAGGTAGTGTCCAACTCAGATAGTGGGAGTCACCCGGAAAACGGGAACATGTTTCCCGCCAGCCGTGTTTCCCGCCAGCCGGGCTAGGTGGTATCCAACTCAGATAGTGGGAGTCACCCGGAAGACGGTAACATGTTTCCCGCCAGCCGTGTTTCCCGCCAGCCGGGCTAGGTAGTACCCAACTCAGATAGTGGGGGTCGTCTAAAGTTTCCCGGAAGACGGGCTACGTAGTACCCAACTCAGATAGTGGGGTCACCCGGAAGACGGGAACATGTTTCCCGCCAGCCGTGTTTCCCGCCAGCCGGGCTAGGTAGTGTCCAACTCAGATAGTGGGAGTCACCCGGAAGACGGGAACATGTTTCCCGCCAGCCGTGTTTCCCGCCAGACGGGCTACGTAGTACCCAACTCAGATAGTGGGGGTCACCCGGAAGACGGGAACGTGTTTCCCGCCAGCCGGGCTACGTAGTATCGAACTCAGATAGTGGGAGTCACCCGGAAGACGGGAACATGTTTTCCGCCAGCCGGGCTACGTAGTACCCAACTCAGATAGTGGGAGTTTCCCGGAAGACGGGAACATTTTACCCGCCAGAAGGGCTACGAAGTACCCAACTCTGATAGTGGGAGTCACCCGGAAGACGGGAACATGTTTCCCGCCAGCCGTGTTTCCCGCCAGCCGGGCTAGGTAGTATCCAACTCAGATAGTGGGAGTCACCCGGAAGACGGGAACATGTTTCCCGCCAGACTGGCTACGTAGTACCCAACTCAGATACTGGGGGTCACCCGGAAGACGGGAACGTGTTTCCCGCCAGCCGGGCTAGGTAGTATCCAACTCAGACAGTGGGAGTCACCCGGAAGACGGGAACATGTTTCCCGCCAGACGGGCTACGTAGTACCCAACTCAGATAGTGGGGGTCACCCGGAAGACGGGAACGTGTTTCCCGCCAGACGGGCTACGTAGTACACAACTCAGATAGTGGGGGTCGTCTAAAGTTTCCCGGAACACGGGAACATTTTACCCGTCAGACGGGCTAAGTAGTACCAAACTCAGATAGTGGGAGTCACCCGGAAGACGGGAACATGTTTCCCCGCCAGACGGGCTACGTAGTACACAACTCAGATAGTGGGGGTCGTCTAAAGTTTCCCGGAACACGGGAACATTTTACCCGCCAGACGGGCTAAGTAGTACCAAACTCTGATAGTGGAAGTCACCCGGAAGACAGGAACGTGTTTTCCGCCAGCCGGGCTAGGTAGTACCCAACTCAGTTAGTGGGAGTCGTCTAAAGTTTCCCGGAAGACAGGCACAAGTTTCCTGCCAGACGGGCTAAGTAGCACCTCACTCCGTTAGTGGGAGTCGTCTTAATTTTCCCGTCAGACGGGAACATGGTTCCACGTTTAGCCTTCCCAGGAGCAGCATTTTTTGTGAGTAAGTGAAGAGGTTCGTTTGTAAAGAGGTTCTCGTAGCAAAACAGCTGCACTGTGCCATAAAAGGCCAACTTGTCAGCTATCCAGTGATGGGTAGCGCTTAGCTAGACTGTGTAAGTCAATGGGGGTTTTAATGAGAAAATATGATCTGCTACAACGATTTTGGAACAGCGCCCCATAAAAATCTGGGCACAGCACACTGTTTTCCTGAGCTTTTTTTGGCCCCGAAATCTGCCAAAATGCCTAAAGTTTCCCGAAATACGGGAACATTTTACCCACCAGACGGGCTAAGTAGTACCCAACTCAGATAGTGGGAGTTTCCCGGAAGACGGGAACATGTTTCCACGTTTAGCCCTTCCAGGAGCAACGTACTAACATTGTTTGTGACTAAGTAAAGATGTTCTTTTGTTTACAAGTGACGAAAACTTCCGGTTCTCGTAGCAAAACAGCTGCACCGTGCCATAAAAGGCCAACTTGTCAGCTATCCAGTGATGGGTAGCGCTTAGCTAGACTGTGTAAATCAATGGGGGTTTTGACGACAAACGAACCTCTTTACTTAGTCACAAACAATGTTATTACGCTGCTCCTGGGAGGGCTAAACGTGGAAACATTTTCCCGCCTGACGGGAAACTTGACACGACTCCCATTAACTGAGTTGGGTGCTACGAAGCCCGTCTGGCGGGAAACTTTAGACGGCTCCCACTAACTGAGTTGGGTGCTACTTGGCCCGTCTGGCGGGAAACATGTTCCCGTCTTCCGGGAAACTTTAGACGACAAACGAACCTCTTTACTTAGTCACAAACAATGTTAGTACGCTGCTCCCGGGAGGGCTAAACGTGGAAACATGTTCCCGTCTGACGGGAAACTTGACACGACTCCCACTAACTGAGTTGGGTGCTACTTAGCCCGTCTGGCGGGAAACTCTAGACGACTCCCACTAACTGAGTTGGGTGCTACTTAGCCCGTCTGGCGGGAAACTTGTTCCCGTCTTCCGGGAAACTTTAGACGACAAACGAACCTCTTTACTTAGTCACAAACAATGTTATTACGCTGCTCCTGGGAGGGCTAAAAGTGGAAACATGACACGACTCCCACTAACTGAGTTGGGTGCTACTTAGCCCGTCCGGCGTGAAACTTTAGAGTTGGGTGCTACTGAGCCCGTCTGGCGGGAAACTTGACACCTCTGAAACCTTCATCACTCCCGGCATCCAGCAAGCTTTAGCACTTAGCTGTGGCCCTGAGTTGAAAGAGAAAAATGTACTTGTTACTTTGGCACGATTTTTAAAAGGCTTTTGGCAGATCTCGGGGCCAAAAATAAGCTCAGGAAAACAGTGTGCTGTGCCCAGATTTTGAATGAGGGCGCTGTTCCAGCCAGTGTGATTTGTTCATTGCAGGGGTGTAAGAGCCGGGGCATACGGTACCTCTTTAACAATTTGCTGGAAAAAATAGAAAAAGATACAATGTAAAGCATATGTCTGAAATGACTTTCTAAATTGAAAAGATTCCAAATTTGAGTTAAACTGTTGAATGGAAGCCACCCGACGTGTAGTTTGTAATCCATAAGCCCTTGCGGGTTTCTCCCACATTTGTGGTCGCTTAAGCGTCGTAAAAATAACTGCTGATTATGTGTAGAGTACATTATTTATGTTTACATGCAGATTTGGTTTTGAAGATCGCTATAAGAGGAAAAGAAATATATGGAAATGCTGCAGCTTCTAAACTCCCTGTATGGCCAGTAGTAGGGCTCTGCCCCTTTTGCCGTCCCACGCATACATATTACCCCCTGTATGGCAAACAGGGCTCTGCCCACTTGCCATTCCATTCATACATATAGCCCCCTGTATGTCCAACAGGGCTCTGCCCCTTGCCGTCCCGTGCATTCAGATAGCCCCCTGTATATATAGTCAGTAGGTTTCTGCCCTTGACGTCCCGTGCATACAGGTAGCACCTGTATGGCCAGTAGGGCTCCTCCCCTTGCCGTCCCACGCATACAGATATCCCCAGTATGGCCAGTAGGACTCTGCCCACTTGCCATTCCATTCATACCGATAGCCCACTGTATATCCAACAGGGCTCTGCCCCTTGCCGTCCCATTCATATACATAGCCCCCTGTGTGGCCAGTAGGGCTCCTCTCCTTGCCGTCCCATGCATACATATATCCCAGATCCCAGATCGGTAATCTACCCCTAAGCGTATGCATGGTCTCTTGTGTTGAGAAAGGCACTCAACAACCTATGTATATATAATTACGCAAAACAAAACATAATCAGAATGATAACTGTATGTAACCGACTGGATTTTTCAGTTGAAGTTATGCACATCAGAACATCAACTTGTCATCATTTACCATGTTCCTGCCTACAATATATACGAATATCTACAATATATTATCAACACACTTCATCCACTGTACTGCATTATTCTAAGCCGTCGCAGATACACTTTAATGACTTTTTTATACAATCATCACGTGTCGGCCGTCGTCGTCATACCTATTTATAGTGATGATATTAGCTAATGCATATTCAGTGAGTTTCAGTAGTACTCATGCATATCGCTTCTCCTTCTCGGCCTTTTGGCTTGGATCATGTGTAGTATCTGTTTCCTTTCGAGGGAAATGGTGATACACACCCGACGATGATCACACAGTCTCAGTCTCGATACAAGGGGACTGGGGTTGAGAGCGGATCAGTCGTTCGGTAGTTTGGTTTTCGTGTCCAGGTTCTTTCCTGGGTGACTTTTCACCCAGTTTGGATTTTTTTTTCTCTATACTTTAGTGTTATGTCCCGCTTCAGAGCACTCGTATTATCAGTACAAGCAGTATGAATATCATGTTTCTGTCAGATCAAGGTTAAGAACTGTTTGTACTGTCAAAACCAGTGCGTTGAGAGCATGATATTGGAGTACAGTTTAGAGAGGTATTAAAGCATTAGGAAATTGTCCCAACTGGCTGGACTTTTCTTAAAAAGAATGCATATTAAGTGAGTTTCAGTAATACACACGCACATCACTCACATCTTCGAGTGACATCGAGTATGCCTAGAATCACTTTGTACCGGGTTCATACTTGCAATTCAATATGCAGGGCAGGGTAATAAAAAATAAAAAACTAATCTCGTATGAGAAAGAATGTTATTTATAGTGACAGTTGTCACCTCTATAACACATTGTAGCTATCAACAACGTGAAGGTTACAATTGAATAAATACAATTAAGAAAGTAATACAAATATGATGTATGATTATTGAATAACTTTGAATGGTAAGGCAATTATATTATGTGAACTGTTAAATGAGACTCTTATTGTTTATTCAGATATGTGTAACAATTTGCCCAAATCAAGAGAAATGATGAGTCACGTGACCAAACGACTACACTAACGCCGAAACACAATATAGAACGATCTTCGCTCCGCCTTATTAAAACTGGAGTATGCTAGTAGAAGATCAAGTTTACAAAGTAGTTAAATTTGAAGTTGAAGGTTTACAGTCTTTGTTCAAGGCCATGAAGGCCCTCTCACACGACTTTACAACTTAATCCCTGGTCATTAGTAACTTGTCACACCCACACACCAGGTGTGCACCAGATGTGCACAACTCAATTAATCTCTCCTGGGGCACCACAGTGCACCAGAACCATGTGTCCCCCGGAGGACTTCCCATAGGGTAAAGCCACAAACAAGTCCCCATTTATACACATGGGTGAAGAGTGGCAATGGTGCCTTGCCAAAGGACACAACGCATTGATCTGGCCAGGACTCGAACCTGCCATAACCACTTGACTACAACGCCCCCACTCACGAGTTAACGAAAACCAATCAAGTAGAATGTGTTTATCTGAACAGGTGTTTCTATATGTTCAAAGTGTAACTTTGTGAAATTGCTAAAATCCGAAAAACATATCTGATAGAGAAAATGGAATTGTGAGTATCTGTCAGCACTGAAAACAATAGCATATATAGGCCTCCACCGGGTCAGGTGTCGTCTTGTACGTGTCTATAATAGATACTACAGTATGGGGACCTTATAGGGAATATCTTTAAAATTAAAATTAAAATTAAAATTAAAATAGATTATAATTATTTTGCCTTCCATTTAGCCATAACTTATACTACGATAACTAACAGATTTATATTTCGATTGCACGGCGTTCAACAAAATATTCTCACAATATTCTCATAATTGTGGGAAATGAACATAACTTTTCACACAATGTGATGAGGATTGCATTGCCTAGTGTAGATATCATCGCCAAGCAAAGAAAAATGGGAATCGATGAAGGAAGCAAGGCGAAAGACTTCCCCTTTTAAGACCTCCAAATAATCACGTAACTATACCTCATTCAAGGCTAACTATTATCAACTATTATTAACATTGGTACAGTTCCAAAGCAAATAAGTCAACTTGTATAGTATCGGTCTATTTATACGTCAATTTCGCCGACACTCCAAAAATTCACAGTATAGGCAAACACTTTTCAAGGTTTCGAATGTATAAGAATAATATACTTACTGTCGAAAGCGTCAAGTATTTTACGAAATGACGTTAGTTACAGAATATTGCTAGTATCCAATTCACTTTCTTGCGTGGAGTATAGTTTGATAAACTGAGGCCAGCTTATATACATATGGGACCCATCACATCGTATCAGCATACATTTGAGTCATCACATTTGAGTATCGTGTATTTAACACTACATATCGAGTACTGTATAGAGCATAGGCTATTACGTATTGAACGCGTTATGTAGGCCTATTATGTATTGCGCACTGAGTATTGAGCATTGAACACTACACATCGAGCACGTATAGAGTATAGGCTATTACGCATTGAACGTATTATGTAGGCCTATTATGTATTGCGTACTGAGAATCGAGTATTGAACATCAATATTTGGGTATAATGTAGTTTTAGGATTGTGTATTGAACATATAAGTAAATAAACATTGAATTTTCAGGTTAAGGATTTTAACATTCACTAACGTTTGACAAGATATCACAATCTCAGTGTCCTGTTCTATTCCTTTCTATTATTTCTCCTAAAACATAAAGTAGAACCTCTTGCTTGGTGGCTTATTTGATGATACTTGACATTTTAACAAGAACATGTTGTTTTTAAAGTTACACGTTTACGAAGACAAGAAATAATCATTGCATAATCATTGCAGTGAATAAAGAACTAGTTGTGTTCTGTGATATAGTAATTAAACTTTTTCAGGTTTTTCATAGTGTCTTAAATAATCAACGAACAAACAAGGCAATGGCATGGGAAACTTTAAGGATATGTTATCCATTGGTATTTCCATAATGAAGAATATATAACTGATGATATTTATAAACCAATAGCGTCAATAAGATCGTTTCGTTTGCTTCCATTCTCAGTTATATAGCCATTCTGCTCATGTCATTGCGATATTACGCACCGCGGCCGCTGTTGATCAAACAAGTTGGTTCGTTCGAATTCACGGCAGATGCAGGGACCTATAACACCTTTTGCTGTTATTCCTGTCAACTCTTCTGATCAACTCGATCTGCTCCAATGATTCACTTTAAGAAGCAATGAGACAATTGTCTGCAAGGCGACTGGTTTTTTGTTTTCTTAACTTTTTTTGTCATCAAAACAGAATCCCTTTTGGTAAGGAATGTTGTACTATCTGTTTAGGTCTGAACTTGCTACCAAAGGAAGGTCATTAACTGATACCAAGGAGTGTTTATGAGACAATACACTATTATTAGACAAATTTTGCGTATCTTAATGGTGTAGTCGTTCTTACGTTATAGTATCTGAAAGCTGGCTGGATTTCTTACTAGTAGCGATTAAACATCGAAAAGAAAAGCCATGTTACTACAGGCTGCAATTACAGCTTTCTCTCTATTGAGTTTACCTTTCATGGCAAACGGTAAGTATATACTACAACTTTCATCGTTAATTTTAAATGACGCAGTGAATTTACTTCCTGAAAAATACTTGTGAAAAACAGTTGATATCTAACGTCTTGCCACATCAGTGCATCAGGCCCAAAATAATATTTCACATTCTCGTATAAGAGAAAAAGTTAGGAGAGTGACTTAAAAAAATTTCAATAACTATATGAGCTATATAATAGTTCGGTGTGTACATTTTGAATGGTTCAAAGTTACTCAAACTCGACCCAAACATGTAGCTTTTAATCTCAACGAGGACAATCTTCGTCTTGAAAATGTTTTTTTTTTATAGAAACGAAACACTATCTAAGATATAAGGAGAAAGTCAGTTGAGATGTTATACTTTTATGTCTAATAATTAGTTTTATCATGTGTGTATATACCCATCAACCGCATGCAATGCAATTCAAAACCAACCCTATACCGACTTTCCATATCGAATCGTATAGTCTCGGATAAGAAAATGCCAATTTATAAATAGTTTATCTTACTCTGTATATGAAAATGCAGTACGGAAACTTGTCATGAATATATGTAAATCAAAGGGGTTAGTTAAAGAGTTCATTGAACTTTACTTGTGTGTATGTGCGCGCGTGACTGTGCGCGCGTTTGTGTGCGTGTGCGTGTGTGCGCGCGCCGTTTCACTTAATTTTGCATCATTTTTTCCCCCACTGCAGCTGTTGCTTGCTTCCAAAATAATTGTGAAAATGGAAGCACCTGTCAAGACAATCTACAATGGTACTTATGCATATGTCCTGATGAATTCAAAGGAAGATACTGTAATGAGACTGTAACAGGTACATTTTAACCATAAACTCAATACTTGCTACCAACAAAGAATTGAAAGTAACCACAAGAAAAAAGATAATATGATTATTATAATTCAATTTTCACATAATTTTTGAAAGATATGTTTCCGACTGTTGAAATAGGGTGAATATCACATGAATCAAAGCACCCTCACTTACTGTTGAGTTAATTTTGATTTTCAAATTCATTACTGTTTTTTCTCTTCTTTTTCTCGTCACATTAAACATCTGAAGTACTAGCTATACCTTATTGGATGATTATCTTTCAGATTGATTGGATTCTTGTGTGATTAATCAAAAATAAGATAGGCTAAATTAACAGAATATTGACAAGCATTACTACGTTCAATTTTTTGGAACTAATATCTGCAACATTTGATCTTGAACAGGCTTACCCACTCTGTAACAGCTCCAATCTTCTTAAGGTATACAGTATCAGCTACTCCCTTCGAGTAACCGTTCTTACATCTATGATGCAAATTTTCCAAAATTCAAATGATTCACGAGTAGGTCTATTTTATTTATAATCATCTGTCTGTTATATTCTCAGGTCCAAGGGAGACACAGCCACCTACCATCACTAATTGTCCTACCAACATCGTAGACACTTTGACTTCGACGTTCACAATGATAGAATGGACAGAGCCATCTGTAACTGATGAAAATAATGTTCATTTAATCCTTCAGACACATTTTACAGACAATACTTTCTTCTCCATCGGAGTGACTAAAGTCGACTACATTTTTGCTGATGACTTCGCCAACATTGCAAACTGTTCATTCACAATTACTCTATCATCGAGTTCAGGTTAGTAAAACAAAACTCATTTTTATTTATATATTTTTTAATTTCAAAACATAGTTTGGCAAATAAATTGTTGGTTTGAATTATTTCGGAAGAATGAAAGTTTCCATATTGTGTAAGATGATACTTGACTAAGGGGTATGAGTTTAACTGGTTCAAAATAAAACTTACCCTTTTGATAGGTGAACGTTATTTTACCCTTCAAAATCGATTCACTTTTCGTGAGAACAAACTTGAAAAATATAACATTTGCATTTACATTTTCAAAAATGTGCATTTTTTTGAATTGAGAAAAATATGTCTTTATATTCAGCGTGAAAAACATCCATTTAAATGAAAATGTGTGAACTTTATAGAGATTGCTTAATATTTTTCTTGACGTAACGACATTCTGTCCTTCAGAGAATTCCGTTTCTTAAGACATAACCATGTTAACTCTAGACTTCTCGCTGTATGTCTATAGTATCGATGTCTAGTATCAATTCCTCCTTTATTTCCCCCTTTGGGGTAGGGGGAGGGGTTGGGGGGGGGGGGTTAATGTATGATGTCCGCCAGAAACTTTGGACACATGCAATAGGTGATGGAGAAATTACTGAAGTAACGCTTAATTCGTAGTATGATAAATATAGTTCATTTGTACATTATGTGGTTTCTTACATTTAAAACATGGCAGTTTCACAAAAATGTAAAGATGAAACAATTTGTTGCTCTTTCATATTTGGATAAGAAATAATTGTGATAGAGCCAAGAAAATGTTCGACAAAACGTTTTTCCATATGTTTGGCTTATTTGTTGCTCTAATGATTGAGTGATATGGCAGGCAGAAATGAATGATTGAAAGGGATGAAATCAAATAAATTAAGATAAATAAATAATATCAACTGGTAGGGGGGAGTGACTCGTTGTTCTAAACGACTTTAAAATAGTACAGACTGAACCATAACATATAGGTATTGTGCCAAACTTACAGCAGAATGCTGTGCCCGTGTATAGGTTTAAATATCAAACATATTGTCCATACACAAGGCACGAAAAAAAAAGTTGTTAGATGTTTACCACATTTGTGATAATAACCTTATATGCACTGGTTCACTTTTAGGAAAAATTCTATAAGAGACATGTAATAAATTAATGTTATTTTTGTTTTATTGTTAGTAGCTGATTCCAATCCCCCGAACGTTATATTTTGTCCCGAGAACATTAATCAAGTCGCACCGATCGGTTCTTCGAGTGTGGACGTGTTTTGGGAAGAACCAATTGTAACAGACGAGGCGGGTCCGGTTACAGTCGAGAGACAGAATGTACTGTCAGGCCATTCTTTCGTTGTGAACACTCAAACCACAGTCATGTACGAGTTTTCGGACATTGATGGCAATTTAGCCACATGTTCGTTTACTGTCATCGTCATTGAAGCAGGTACGCTCTATATTCTCTGGTGATATATATA
>JAIPMN010006087.1:0-30056 GCA_020650975.1 Apostichopus californicus
CTTATTTTTAATTTTAGGCCCACGTGGCTTTATACTGTGATTTGTTTGTGCAAAGAGACTTCATATTAGCACTAACATGATATGATGAGTGCAGGTAAAAGCATTTCAAAATGTAGTCACTACTTATTTTAATCTTTAGGCCTGCATGGTTTCTGAGAATATATTTGTCTTCTGGAAGGTTTCTTTTAGTAAATTCTTTAATCTCTCCCTAAATGTTTACTTTCTGTACATGGTTTTCTTAATTTGCTATAATAAGGTTGTGTAAAGGCAGTATTCTGTGTGTGGTAACACTTATCTTTAATTTTAGGCCCACATGCATGGCTTTATACTGTGATTTGTTTGTGCATAGAGACTTCATATTAGCACTAACATGATATGATGAGTGCAGGTAAAAGCATTTCAACATGTAGTCACTACTTATTTTAATCTTTAGGCTTGCATGGTTTCTGAGAATCTATTTGTCTGCTGGAAGGTCTCCTTTATAATCTCTCCCTAAATGTTTAATTGCTGTACATGGCTTCCTTAATTTGCGATAATAAGGTTGTGTAAAGGCAGTATTCTGTGTGTGGTAACACTTATTTTTAATTTTAGGCCCACGTGGCTTTATACTGTGATTTGTTTGTGCAAAGAGACTTCATATTAGCACTAACATGATATGATGAGTGCAGGTAAAAGCATTTCAACATGTAGTCACTACTTATTTTAATCTTTAGGCCTGCATGGTTTTTGAGAATTGTTTTGTGTTGTCTGCTGGAAGGTTTCATTTAGTAAATCCTGTAATCTCTCCCAGCATGTTTAATTACTGTACGTGGTTCTTATATTTGCGATATCAAGGTTGTCTTGAACTTTCAAGTATAGCCTGCAGTATTCTGTGTGTGGTAACACATATTTCTAATTTGAGGCCCACATGGCTAATTACTGAGATTTGTTTTTGCAAAGAGGCTTCATTTTATTAGCTAACATTTAATCAGTCCCTGCATGTTTATTTACAGGTTTTTCTTCTAAATTTTATACATTAGTGTTGTCTTTACCATTCTACCTTAACCAACACTGTGAAGCAGCATAGATTTGTTCAAAACAAATGCCAAATATAGTTTATATAATTTAATATGAAGTGATATATAATGCAAATAGAACTAACATTATAATAGTGGTTCCATAGCTGCAATTACAGGTAAATAGTTCATTCACAAAAATGAAGAAATGTCTGCCCGCATCATATTTTAAGTTTTCATATTTTACTGTTGGGAGTGACTATTATTTTTATTCATAGTAGATTGCACGTTGATCACGATGGAAAATATGGAAATTCTGCATTTTTTCTTTTCTTTTGCTTTTTCATTTTTATTTGCTCTGTTCCTTCCTTCCTTCCCATAGGGACCAATCCCAACTGATTTAGCTAGATGAATTATTTCATATAGTCATAGAAAAGCACAAAATTAAACTCATTAATTTGAATTATTGCCATGGGAACAATGAAAGTTTATACATGTCAAGTGTCTCGAATTATGCGGATGCAATTTGGTACTTACCAGCAAAACTCTTGAAGGGGTTGTTGTCTATTTGTTCATCATTTTCTATTAAAACCCTAAAATTGCTGTCAGAATATAATTGCTTCTTTCTTTTGTTTTGATTGAATCTATCGCAAAGTGGGGGAGGTCAGTGCAATAAAAGCAAGTTCTGGATTATTAAAAAAAGCAATTTTGAAAATTGCATTGTATTTCGTCTCTATACTACTTTTAAGAATTTAGAAATATAAATTTAAGGATCTCGCTAAATGCGTACTAATTTCATTACCTGGCTTTGCTCGATAAGAACAAATTGCAGGCGTAAAAAGGCAGGATTCCATTTCCTCTACCCGGCCCCTCTCCTCCTCCTCCTCCTCCTCCTCCTCCTCCTCCTCCTCCTCCTCCTCCTCCTCACATCCTCCTCCGCCTCCTCACATCCTCCTCCTCACATCCTCCCCTGAATGTATAATATATACATATAGCTAAGTAGCCATTAACATAGAATGTTCTAAAAATATCTTTGGAGAGAGAGAGCTAATATGGGAAATTTCATAATATAAAATACTAGCACAATATAACATTCTTTGTTGGTAAGTTTCTCTGTTACCATTTTTCATATCAATATGATTTATCATCTCGTACTTGTTGTGGATATCATAAACTGAATACTCTTCAATTTGATCCAGAATATTCATGTTCAGTACTTTATTCCCAAGTCATATGTGTCATATTATGCAATATATACATGAAGTAAATATGTGATCTTGATAATTCAATTTAGGTTGCGAACTGAAGACCAGTAATCTGTGAAAATAATTGAAGACTATGTAGTTCCTAGGGGAGTCATATAAGTAAAACTGCCTTCATCTTCAAAGATTGATTTACCTCATTGCAAGGCAATATGTCATTTCTCCATCTTGATTTAATCATCCACCAAAAAAAAAAGCCAGATGGATGAGTGTTCAGCAATATTAAACATGAAATGGACGTACATTTCTGGGATCTTTCTAGTTCTGAGCTTTTGACATGTCAATAGAAAGTGTCTTTGGCTACATGGTATATAACATACAAAAGTGACAAGATATTTTCCATTTTTTATCTTTTTTTTTAGAAAATCTATTAAAATGGTTATGCAGTGGCACACCTGACAAAAATTCTATTTTTATCTAAACATCTGATAAATTTATTGAAAAGAGGAAACCATGTTAAGATGATTGGGGAGGTTTACTGGGCCATCATTGGTTTAGTTTTGCCAGAAAGTTATCGAAAGGACTTGGCTATTGTATAGTGTGTTGTGTCAACCACAGATGTGCATTATCAGTCAAAATGTCAGTATGTGGGTTCATTACCCACCCCATTTATTTCATCAACAAATGGTGTTTTGGTTTGTGGCATTACCTCAGGAAAATTTCCAAAGGTGCCACGTGAGTGTGCAATATTGATGGGTAACAACCTATGGTTGCAACTCAAGGCGGAGGGATTTGAAACATTCTTTGATTTTCTGCAGAAGAAACTCTGGGACACCCTCAGGAGTTAATTCTCGAATTAGAATAGACACAAGTATCAGTGATACACCCTCATTGAAGAAAGAGATACAAGTTTGAATACTTCCCTGAAATATTGATATATTTATGTTTATGATGAATAACTAATAAAATCGTATTGGCACTCTACCAAAAAGCAGGCCAGTTCAAGCCAATTTTCAAAATTTGAATAATTATAAGACAATCATTAATTTGAAAATTACATTTTTGTGAGTGGGCCCGATATAAGTCATAGTTCCAAGGACATATTTAGAAAAGGTTTCCCAAAAGATACTTTTGCTCCAGGCTCAGCTTTCCCCTGGAGTGGATATTTTTCGAGGAGGCAGAACAATTATCGTTGAAGTTCAGAATGTGAAGTTAAGATGTTTGAGTAGTATTTCTAATGTCTTCCCATTCTTGCTGATGTTTCGAACAATAATAGTTCAACATAAGAGCATGAGAGGAAACAAAGGACTGGTGAAGCAGGAGGGGGGGGGAGGGGTGACAAGAGGCTTGGACCTGTGGTGGTTACAACAGAGAATTTGCCATTTTATGATATTGTCATCTTTTTCATGATATTGAACAGAATTCACATTTGTTTCTCATCCAGATTATTTCTACATGTATACATTTTTTTTCTGTTTTGATCTGATAACTTACAGATTATCCTTACGCCAAAGTCCAAGAGAGGATCCTGCACATGCAAGTTCTAGATTATGACAGGTTTAGTCGCAACGACCCTATAGGAGAAGTCAACCAGCCACTCTCTGAAGTCGACCTCACACAAGAGACAGTCCTGTGGAAGTCACTGGTACCGAGCAAGAAATCTTCGGTGAGCCTTCTTTACACCGGTTGATTCGTATAATCTACGAATAAAGAAAAAAGTGCAATTTTTTTTTTAAGGTTCAAATTTGCTTGCAGTCATAAAGTGCAGGTTAAGAAAATAATTATATTCATTATAATGTCTATTGTCTGTTGTCTATTGTTGTGGAAAGAATGCAGAGCAGTTTCTCAAACTAGCTAGATTTCTCACCACATATATTGCTAAATATGATAGCGATTTATATGATTTTCCCGCTTTCTTTCAAAGTTCATCAATTCAGAAAAAGTTTTAAACAGTGTTCGCTGGTTCATAGATAGGCATGTTCCTGCTTTGAAATACTATTCTAAAGTAAATTAAAAAAAATATAAAAAAAGCTTATATTTTCACCAAATTTTAATTTTAACCATGAAGAACATTAAGGTGATTGAAAGAAAGAATATAATAATTTTCATGTGACCTGCAATCAATGTTTTAAAGCTTCATAATCGTATCTGTATAATATTACAAATTGGCCCAGCTGATTGCAGGGTGGGGGGGGGGGGAATATTTGTCAGACATCACCCTCCAAACTCAACTGATTTTGCAGATATTCATCAAATGTGACCCCTTTTATAAATTAGAAGTGCCCCTTTTGTGGGTAATAACTTTATAGTTCTGACTTTTTACCACCATTAATTGTAGCTTGAAAAGTGTGCTCTTGTAAAATTAAATAGTTGCCCAAGTTTGGTTTGAAAATTGAAAAAAAATTATAACTAAGGAGTAACAAACAGAAATAGCAGAAGAGTGTACTAAAAAAAGTAGCCATTTTATTTTTTAAATAGTCAAATTTGTAGTTAAAAGTGCTTTGTTGTAAAACAAAAAGATAAAATGTGTTTTCAAAGAACCAATCTGTTTTGTTGAAAAATTTATAAAAATCATAATCAAAATTGCCTAGTTGCAAAAACTTAGAGATTAAACGTAAATTAAAAAAGTCATCATTTGTGGACGACAAATAATACACTTTCAAGCATTGGAATTTGTGATGAGACATATATGCACAGTGGATCTAATTCAGTTGGAATGTTCTAGGGGTGACTGTGTAGTTGGCTGCCTCTGATCAAAGACACGTGTCTGAGTGGCCCGTCAAGGACTGTTCAGCCCACTTTAAGCCCTCTTTGACTAGAGATTACATGTCTGCCAGACGTGACTACAAAACACAGTTCTGTATTTTGGAAGCCAACATTCCTCTGACGTGACTGGAATTGCGAACCGATTCATTAAGATGCCGCCAACAACAAGAAATTTGATAATGTCTACAAAGACAAAAAATAATTGGTGCCTCTTAAATTGATGTTTAAAGGCATGTAAATCGTCTTCTGTTATGCTTCCAACTCTGCGTAATCGGTCCCAAAGAAAGAAAAAAAGTGTTTCAAGTTGTTTCATATTACTTTGATTTCTGAAACAGTAACTTCAGCTCATCATCTAGTCCTAGAAGTATCGCAAACCTCAAGTACCTTAAAACACCGTATTTTTTTAGTATTAGTCAATAACTTCTGTGACTATGCATATATTTGAGGTGATTCTGAACAAGAAATAATTTCTCTTTCGTTGGGTTCTGCTCTTGTTACCTTCCACTGATGAGATCATGATTGTCTTGCAGTCGTACCGTATATGTTGATTCATACTTGGGAGAGGGTTTACATGTTGCTCTGACCCAAGGGCGTAGGAACCGGTGGGGCTGGGGGGCACCAGCCCCACCAGTAAAAAATATGGGGGGGCGGAAGTATCATTCCGCCCCCCCGCTTCGCAAGTCAGAAAACCCCTTTTTCATTTCTCAATAAATGATAACAACATTCGTCATTTTACTCAGAACATTTTGGCAGAAAAAAAAATCTCATTTTGAGCACCAAATTGCATCTAAGGCCAGGTGAAAATGCAAAATTATTTACAAAATGGAGTGGGTGTTGAAGTGTGCTATAATGCACCAAATTGCATCTGAGGCCACCTGGAAATGCAAAAACCCCCTCCCCTTAGACCCCTCCCCCAGGCCGGCCATCAGTCTTCAGCCCCCCCCCCCACTCAAAAGTACCTTCCTACGCCACTGCTCTGACCTACATGCAATTTACAAATGTGCAACATGAAATTTGTAGATTGATATGATGGATGTATGTACTGATGAATTTTCATACTTGAATAAGTTCAGATTTTGTGACATATTTTTTACCCTTGACACCATTGGACAGTCTCCAAAGGGTCACTATACAGTGGTCAGTATTGAATTCTGTGGTAATGTTGTGAGTAAATCACAGGTGACCCTCCCCAGACATTGTGATCATCCTCAGCCTGTCCCAGTGGTTGCAACATTCAATCAAATTTCTACCCTGGGCATTAAATATTTGAAACATTCATTCAAATACACCATGCATAAAGTCTTTAGTAGCTTGGAGATCTCTGTAAAAATGTGATTACCCATTAGCATAGTCTTGAGGGTATTAAAACACCCTCTGTTTAAATTCTGAAGACATGTTTGAATATGTTATCCAGGTTGTTGACATAACCAAATTTTCAATGTGATATTCAGCAGGCCTCACGTATGCAGACAGCTTGAGGCCTTTTGCAATGAAGCTGTACCTATGGATGTTTCCATTTCTGTTACTGCAGCCATAAAGAAAGTATCTTAGTCGCATTACATGTACGCCTGCCTTTCTCCTGAAAGGTGTCATGAACACTCTTATTGTCATATGGCTTCATTAGATCATGAAAATAAACACCGTCAAGGTAATTTGAAAATGACACAACATCGAACGCTACGCAGATATCAGTTATGCTGTAAATGGTTGAAGCTTGGCTTAAATTTCATTTAGTACTCAGTTTCCATCAACTGATCCATTTACATCACACTTAAGAGCATTATTTTGACAATATTGTTCCCTTACAAACTGTATTAAGCAACACAATATACTATCCAATTTAGACCCTAACTTAAGACATGTACAGTATACTAAAAGGTTATTGAAAATTGCCTGCATATATGCTAAGAAAGTCACGGCTGTTCAACTTCAAGAACTATTTTAATGTCACCCACCTAACACTTCCCTGATTTGATTCTATAATTTAGCCCATCTCAAATATTTTGCAATAATTTGGAAGTTCAGCTGACTGCTGGGAATAAAAGTACCTTTGAAAACTGTAAATATATGCTGAAATTTGGAAACGTTAAAATCTTTGTAACCCTTCCTTTCCTGTTTCCAGTCGACCCCCCACCCCCCGTCCCCACACCCCTCCTCCTCTCTCTCTACTCTCTCTTATTGACCATCCAATCATTTTCCACTGTGTGATCCAGGTGTGGCATACATGTGGATGTTGTAGGGTTTGCCATCTGTGCAATCTTCCCTTTGATAAAGAAAATTGAGAATAAAAGGGCCACAGAAAGGTAGTAAAAAGATATTCAACCAAGAGTTTGTTAGTACGGTTGTATTAAAAGATCATCTATTATTAATACACCTTTGCCTGCTACATTGTGACTTCAAGTACCTTACAGTATGCCTGTTCTTGGGATTAATTATGACAAAGAAATTATGATTATTATTTTACCAGATTTATATAGCGCTCTTTTCATGCTTAAGCATGTTCAAGAGCGCTTTACAATGACAACAAAATGACAAAACCCTTAAAATATGAATATGAAGAATAAAATGGACACAGCTTAAATATTAATATAAATATATATATATATATACTAAGGAATAATTTTAAAGACAATATAGATTTACAGTGAAATTCCTAAAAAAAAGTAATTTCTTAGGATGCAAGAATGAAGGTGGACCCAGGCTGGTAACAGATCCCCCCCCCCCTCCCCCATAGCCATCCCTTGCTATGAATTTATCTGTGGGCATTTGTTGTTATGATCAGTTTGTGGGAAGTTTTAAAAAATGGTTTTCTTCAGATACAAGAGTGAAAGTACTTAGCAAATCTATATTTCCTCACATTGACATCTTTTCTCTCTTAGAATACAAAATTGAAAGCCGCTCTGTAATGACTTTTGGTTTTTCCTCAAGGTGATTGTTTCCATAGCTAATTAAGAGTGTTCAATTAGACATTTAACTTTTTGTTCGGCCATTACGGAGTGACTAAATGGCACTCTATTGGAGAAAAACATGATAAAACAATTAAGAGTATGCATTTCTGTGAATTTAATCAGTTCAAAGCAGTTCACTTGAATGGTTTGGCAAACTGAAATGATTGAATGAACAGGAAGTATCCTTACTTCGTTTTATGGGATCTGTCTCTGTATTTATACTTCCTAAGCATGTCGTTTATATTTGCAAAGTGTTACATTTCTTATTCTAGCTCTCCAATGTCAGGGTGTCGTTAGTTCAAATGTTAGTTCCACTATGGGAGAGGCTGTCTCCTATCTTACACGATACGATATAGGCAGATCCTTACTGCCATTAGAGCAAAATTGTGCTTAAGTATTTATAAAGACCTACTTCTTATGGTAGATTTTCACATTATTTTAATTTTCCAAATTTAAACATGACGTTTACCTAACCCGCCCTTGAGCCATTCAAAACCTGGGAAACTGTACTCAAAAAGGATGAAAATGTGCATATTCATATATTTGGGCATAGCTTCATGCTGATTGGATGGGCGCCCAACCCTCGAAACAGGTAACTGAAAATTGAAGCGTCCAGCTGGTCAAGGCAGGATCAGGCCTAACTACAGAGAGCAAGCATTTCTATATGTATGCATGCCTATGGTGAAATATCAAATAAATGAGATAGGTTTGGTAGTAGTTTGATTTTAGATTAATTAGTAACAATGGATCTGTGCATGGAAGCAAGCCTCAACGAGCTTTAACGAGTACAGTGCATCAGCAAACAGTAAAAAATTAATGATTAAATGTAGCACAAGAGAAACCCCCACCCCCAAAAGTGCAGCTTTCTGCTTGTTTTAGTGTTTTCTGGTAGGTCTGGAGGGCATGGTATGGGGGGCATGAATGGCACAGAGGGAAAAGAAATGGCTTTTGATATGTATCTAATTATTATTATTATGATAAACCCATCAATAATATCTTGGGGAATCAAGATAACAGAGCAATGGATATTTCAGTCTGACGTTCAAAATTCTTTCTTCCAGAAAATAATAACATTTTGAAGATGTTGATAAAAGTGTTGAAAACGAATAATTACATTTTTGCTTGCCCAGCTTTTTCGGTGCTTAGATAACATACCATCAAATTTCACGATCGTGATGCCCGATTGTCATCGATTTTTCTCACCAGCCGATTCTTCGTTTTTTTTTCTTCTCGTTTTCTTTCTCTCTCTCTTGCTACCCATTCACTTTGTCGCTACTCCTGGCAGAACTTACGCTCCAAAGTGTGCCTCGTGCAAGGAACCTATCACTCCGGTAGAGGTATTTTCATTTTTTCAACCCACAGCACAACCCCCCCTCTCGCCTAACAGCATGTGCACTCTACACCCCCTCCCCCCATACCCTCATGTGTGTGCTTTTTGTGCTTTAACATCACCAAACCTTTTAACCTAACTTCCCTCACTATAAGCTTTGAAAGTGAGACAGCTTCTATAAATCCATCTGGTGACAGCCGGAAGTTAACACAGAATAGCAAAAGTCGGATTTTGAAAACTCTTGAAATTCAGTGCAAACTTAGTTTGAAATCCACGTTAGCCAAAATTTGGCAGATGGGACAAGTGGTGTTGTGCAGGGAGGGGAATGGGGAATCACAGTGAACGATTTAGTGTCCGAATTTTGTGCACAAAATAATAAAAAATATGTGGACATATTTTCCAATTTTCCAAAAGGACTGATGTAAAATGAGTTGATAAAAGTTTTGGTGGATGGTCTAGTAGTCAGTGAAGTATTTGTCATTTTATTTTATTTTTTTGAAATAAGTGTTATAGTTATAAAATTCAAAATGACTGATATTAAACCTTCAATTATGTGTATACTCTTCTGGGTGGTGGGCAACGGGGAAAGAGGGACATGGTGGAAATATCTATACAGTTGGGGTGATTTTGAGACCAGGGGTTTATGTGTGTTTAGGATACTCACTGCAACATGTTGCAAAGTTTTGTAATTCCAAATTGACATACTGGTGATGATTATCTGCTAGGATTGTTAGGAACTAGTTCCCTCACTTAAACACAGACTGACGAAAGCAATGCTGTGGCAAAAAGGGGAAACCTTCAGAAGTGTTATGTGGTTTAAAATATTTTCAGTTTTTGTTATTCATTGGTATAACATATTGTCATTATGAGGAGTATCTTCTAAAATGTATGAAGTTGTAATAAAGGAATAGGCTGAAAAATGTTCCTTCAATATAAATTTGACAAATTTGACAATTATTGGAAGAAAGTTTGATATTTAAAGGAAATGCTTCCTTGTGCTTTTTCTGTCGTTTGTTGAATGAGAAAGAAACAACAAGAGCAAAAAAAAAAAAAATTAACACAGTGGGTTGCAAGCCTTCCCTGTTTGCAGAAATTAAAACAGCATTAATACCTATGACAGTAGTCATATCAATTTTGATCCATAATTAACAGACAGAAAAAAAGTCTAAATCCTTGATGAAACCGATGCTACTAAATTGATAAAAAGTTCTCTCATTGGGTAATCAGTGGGAACCGTCTCGCAGATTGCAGTGAAATGCTTGTCGAATATTTAGCCAAGAGTGACCATTTATCGCAGTTCTTAGCATATTTCTAGGGCAGAGTTTAAGTGTGATAGTGGTATGATATGACTTTTAATTCTCCTAACATGTTACATCAACAATATCAGTACTGGAGCTAATAATGCTGTTGGTTTTAATTAGTGCTAGGATGCTATTTATATCGTGATTTGAGCAACCTCTCAGGCATTGTTCTCGAGTAAGCCATTGATCAGACTCTTTGTTCTTTGGCCATTGTTTCATTCTAAGTCTCCTATACCTCTTTGTTTATACACCAGGCACTAATATTTGAGTAAACTTTGTAAAGCTTAAAAAAATACTTTATATTGAACTTTTACTCTTCCTGTTCCTCTTACTCCATACACCAGTCACTAATACTTTAGTAAAACTTTTTAATATTTCTTAACTTATTATAAAATCTTAACAATTTAACACCTGCCTAACTAATATTTCTGTAACCATTGTTTGTGAAAGGCAAACCCATTTTACTACTCCAAGATCTATAGATATTAAAATACTCTTTTTTGCGTCGAATATACCCACTGCATGGTGTTATGATGCTCTTGAAAGCACTATAAAAGATTATAATCGTAAAAACAACGTACCATTTCAGGTCCATAAAAATATCACACCAAAAGTGGTCAAATTAGGCAAACTTGTACGAGCCTTGTAAACGAAGAAACTGTATGACATTTGACTTTGTGGATAAACAAATATTTTAATGTGTTGAAATAGGAAAAGTCTAATGTTTGTAACCACTTTGATGGTTAAGTTTGTATGAAGGGGGTAATTAGTTATGTTAAAAGTAGTCTAAAGTTACCATCTAACACAAGATGTAAAAAATATCAATAAATGAGGCAAAAAGAGGATTTTTGCACAAAATAACTAATTAGCAAACACTCATTCCTGATCTAAATCATATCGTCCGTTTTCCACTTTTACTGACTGATTATGCTTTGCTTCAATTCTCATTTCAAAATGAAAAACAAAAATCATGGACAAAACTCTTTCATAACTTGTCTGTAAGTCTGGTCCAGTTGTTTTGTCTTTTATTCATTCGGGGTGGGGGGAGTGGGAGGGGGGAATGGAGCCTTGTCACACATTAATTTGTAGCTTTGTTACGTCACATGCTAATCTGTCCAATTTTACATCAAAACCGTTGCCAATGCCAGCATTTTACGGAGCATTTTGCCTCATCACATAGCTAACCGTGAATTTGTTCAGGTCATTAGAGAAGTCAAGTTGAAAACAATTTCTAAAGAACTATTTTTTTAAACTAGGGAAGGGAATTTTTTGGTTTTATTAAATACTTTCTAATGGACGTTATGTTATTCAGTATTTGCAAATGTTCAGTTACAAGAGGGAACACTTAACACCCATCATATATTTTTCCGAATAATATTTATCCCCTATTCCCCCTTATACTCTCTTGACATTAATCTCACCTATTCCCACTTTAACCACTCCAGGGAACAGTTTAGCAATTAAATTTGTATTCATTACAATATTCTAGGTGTTTGAAAGTGTGGTTGTTATAAACATAATGAAGTAACTAAGTTGCCCTGACAAGTGGCTATATGCATGATTGTATTTGTATTGAGCAAGTTGAGGAAAATTATGTAGCATTTTGTTCTTTAATACCAGATGAATTATTCCGTATCGACAAACTTTTATCTTTCCATAGACATAAACTCCTTTTTAACTAACCACTCTTCGATTGCAATTAAAAACAGTTTCATTTTTTTCTTCTTCCAGTCTTATTTTTTATGCAGTTGGCAGTAAGCTAGTACTGAAAGTATTAAACTGTTAAAGGTGATAGGCCTGTATAAAATGAGAAATATATTTGATCGATTTAGAAGTATGAATTTCAATAGCATACTGGTCATTGAACCTGATAATTCTGTTAGTTGGCATTCCATTCCTGTGAATCCAAAAACAATAGCGATCCAGGAAAAGAACATTTTGACCCAAACACTCGTTAACCTTAAATGAACAAGTACATTACAGTTAAGTATATATATGCTATTAATACTAGCAAGTTATTGAAACTTTGGCATTTGTTGAATTTTCTCTTCCTCTTTTGTCCTCCTTTCTCATGCGATACTTTTCTATTAATGCACATGTAAATTCAGAAACTGCAGGTAAACAAAAAATATCAGCAGTAAAATAATTGTCATTTTCGTCCTCCTTTTAACATGCAACACTTTTCTATTAATTCACATGTTAATTCAGAAACTGCAGCTCAACAAAAAAATTCAGCAGTAAAAAAATTGACATTTTTGCAATTTATGCTATCATTGCTGCTAGCAAGCAGTCTTACAGAAATGAAATGCATCTAGGCAACGCTATCAGTGCTAGCTTCATTTCATTATAAGAATAAAATGCTAAAATTTTAGTAAATGTTACTTAGAAGTGAGGTGTGTCTGTAGTCTATGAATATAACCTGTAGTCCCCTGAGACAATTTGCAAATATGTCCTTCGTGGTGTTATCTGGTTCATTCTAGAAAATAATACTAGCAGGTTGGGATACCATAACCTGCCCAGGTCAAACCTTTGTGATTTATCAAATGTGCCCATCTGTAAAGTGGACAGCATCTTAGATTCATAGTAGAGCTTAAACTGGGGCATCCATTTCCGTAAATCATAAACAAAATTATCATAGATAAGATGCATAGTCTGTTTTATTTTTTTAGTTTAATAGTTCTTCATGGAGTAAAAAAAACTTCTCGAAACTAAACTCTCTGTTTGCATCGATTTTCTTGCACAGGGAACCATGGAAACAGTGCGAGTAGTGTCCATGGACAAAGACTTTCATGTGGAATGTTACAGGTGTACAGTAAGTACAACAGACTATTTTATATTGTCGTCCTCTCATGTCTCTCGTCTGTCCGTCCGTCCGTCCGTCCGTCTCTTTTTCTTTTGCCAGTCTCCTTTCTCTGAATAGTTTTTTGTTAGATATTGTGATGTTACTGGACAAGTCAGAAGTATATTTATAAGGTCCCGAGTTTAAGTCACTCCAAGATTAATGTATGTCGACCAGTTACAGAGTTGTTGACAATTCATAATCATGGACGTTAAATATGAAGCTAAGAGACTGACTTCAGTCAGCTTGCGGCTTTGATAGTTCCTAGATCTAACATATAATACAAAATTGTATCCACTTTTTTCGCTCAGACTTTGTATGTAGTCATCATAACCAGCTGCCATTCTATATTAGTATCTTGTGCCTTTTTTGTTTCGGTAAAAAAAATAACCAAAGCAAATGGGATACCAATCAACTTCACTACTCTAGAGACACTACTTTACGAAATGACAATGGGTCGAGGAGTCACCTGACAGAACTTTAAAACTTTGTTTGATACCTCTAAAACAAAAGTTTTTGTTTTCTTTATAGCAGTAGACAGGAGGGGGTGGGTGGGGGGGGGGTGGGGGCACCATTGGTTGCTCATTACTAAACAAGAGGATGAGAATGATGGTGATATTTGATTTTTTTTTGTTCAGTAACCTTTTGTTTCTGGTGAGGAACTAATAGACATAGTGAAGTCTTCATGGTTAGTGTGAGGGTAGCAATGGAAATTCTAGAAGCATAATTGTATGCCGGCACAGTACCCTTGGTAACTTTCAGTGATTTTGTCAACGGTATTTCATCCCTCGATGCTTACCCCTTCGGTCAATGTTCTATCCTTTCTTAACGCCTCCTTCCTTTATTGCTTTCTCACCCCCCCCCCCAGGAATGTGGCTTGCAGCTGTCAGATGAAGAAGGCAAACGGTGCTATCCATTAAACAACCGTCTCCTCTGCTACACGTGTCATATATCCCAAATAGCGCCCCACCTACAGTACCCTATCGAAGAGGAGGAAGGTCCCGAAGCAGCGAGCAGCGGATCGTACTCCCCTCAGATCTCACCCAGCTCGACGCATCCCGTGATCAGCCCTCCCATGACCCCCGAGACCAGGTCGCCACAGCGCAGACCGCCGAGAGGACCGCAGAATTCCTATTACCCAGTAGCGAAGGAAGCATCACCTCCACCGCCGCCCAGCTTTAGAGACCCCGGGGGTGCGTCGTCGTCGCCACCCCTCGAGCCCCCGCCCTACACCCCCAACGACCCCTTGCAACAGGACTACCCTCCCTGGAAGACAGACGGGGATTACTATACGTACAGCAATAAACCAGAGCAGCAAGTAGCCCGAAGCCAGCCAGGTAATTATATACCGCAGGCCGTCAGGTCAAAGGTCACAGGATTCATGGTGACCGATTTGTAACACAGCATATATGCATTAAAATGCAGCCGGTTGTGTCTGCAACAAACTTTTTTCGCTGCTACAACAAACGGTCATGTGAGTTTGTTGTCCCATTTCATATCAATTACCTCAAGAAATTGTTTCTTTGAAAAAACATGAAGAAGAAAAAAATGCAATATCAGGGCTTAAGTTATTGTTTTTTGTTGACTGGCTTATAGCAGCTTATTTGAGTCATATGTTTTTTATGCGACACTCAAATTCTTAACAATGTAGTGCATTGGCTCGACTAGAAAAGTCCCAAATAAATGGAAAGTTAGAAAAGTCACTCAATTTTTGAAAGTTTCCAGTATTTCTCTTTGAATGTTGTTTTTGTAATTCAAAAATTGTCAGGGTGGGAAAAATCTCAATGTTTGAAATAGAATTTAATGATTGTGTGTGTCGATTCAACTTTGGCTGGGCGGGAAAATCTGGGAAGGGCGTCAATCAGTTTTAATCGCATGCAATTTAAATTTCGAGTGAAACTTGGCAGGGTTTGGTACAAAATTGTTGATCAGATGCAAAAAAAAGCTGCCGTTCATTTCTAGCTGCTAGTACTGTAAGGTAATATGAGATGAGAAGAAGACAACTTTGTAGCATTTATATGAAACATAGCAGTGGTTTTTTTACCCTGAAATGAACCTGATGGGGAATTTCCAAATTAATTAATGAATTATGGTAATGACACGTAAGCAGTTGTAAATCAAAGTCTTGCAATTTACTTAACGATCATGTGACCATCTGTTCCACCACCGTAGTAATTGTAATAATGGAATAAAAAAGGCACGGTCAAAGGTCATTTGCAAGACAGAATCAAAGATCATTCGTCAGGAAGTGGACATAATGAGTACAAAGAGAGAGAGAGAGAATAGATTTGATTGGGCGGATTCAACAATGGTTTGTGTCCGTTACTCAGATGTGTGGTTATGCGTACGAAACAACGATACAGTCTCCTGTCCTCTCGGACATTTTCATTAGTTTAACAATTTCAAAGGAGGCACAAACCCTTCCATCGTCATTGGCCAGTGTGATAGAAATTACCATCAAGAACAACTGCCGCGAACAACGATGAAAAATCTTTTTCCTTTTGGGAGATATCACAGATTTAAACTTCCCGTAGCGGATAAGACTTGATCCAAGTCTAACTATGACATCATAGAGTCACATGTGCACCAAATTTGTTTAAGGTCTCATTTATTACAACGTTGATTTACTGTACATGCAAGTTGGTTTCGCAAATGCCGAATGTAAAACTCCCGAAGCTAATAAAAGTGACCAAATTAATGTCATTGGTTTCAGTCTCAACACTGTTTATTTTCTTTCTTGAAAATACGACGAGACGAAATAAAACACTAAAACATAGATACAGTAAACGGTCTCATTTCCTATTGGCACTATGACAACACAGATTTGAAAAGAAAAAAAAACGACTACTCTCCCAGATAAAAGACTTTTGAACCAGAATATCTCCCAAAAGGAGCGAGTTTTTTCTTCTCAAAGATCTCTTGTGATATAAGAAGATGATTTTGGGTTTGTGTCATATTTCAGTTCTAGCAGTATCTCGTTAGAGATGATTATACATGTCACTCAGTTTGAAACTTTTTACCCCTTTTTTCCTTCTAGGTTCTTGATATGGCTGGAGGTTTTAACGTGAGAGTATATTTTACACCTCTGTTTTTAATTCGTCCTTTTTCTTTTTTTTTGTACCTTTTTTGCATCACCTTCATGAGTTATCACCAACATGCACTCTCTCTGTTTTTGTTAAGTTTAAACCCATCTGAAATACAGTAACATGTTCCATTCTTGTAAAACGGTTGTAGTACTGCAATATTTATTCACTGTACTGCATGTTTAATGGCACCGTCAAACTTTCCCAAATTTTTTATTGTTTCCGGCTCTTTTTAGAATTGTTTTTTTTTTTTAACTTTTCTATTTGAATTGATGTTTACCACATTTCAAAAGTCAGCTATTTTGTTTCGCCCGCCTCTATTTGTGATAGTAAATACTTTTGTAGCTTTTGTTATACGTTTAATTATTACTTTTAATTACACTTAGGTTGCTGGAATATTGCAGAATTAGTTGCGGTGGAAATATAAAAAAAAGGTCTTTTAAAAATTGGTCATAAACTTGATTGAAAGTGGAAGAAAAAAATTGTAAAAATTAATGATTGACAATCAAATTATTAGACAAAGATGCTCCAATATGGCTAGTGCATGGACTTCATGTCAATATCAACTTGCATGTGCTGCATTACATTGAAAAGCAATCCCTCCCCTTCCACCCCCACCCCCCCCCAAAAGAAAAGTGGATATATTCAAACTCTATTTATAATATGCAACATGGTGGACAATCTTATTTCTTGCAGTGAAAATTAAAATTTTATGAAATGTTACCAAATATTTCCATTCAGTTGTTTGCTTTGTGTATGATGGGCATCAAAAGGTGTTACGTTTGCCTTTATGGACCTCTTGCAGTTTAACACTAAACCGGCCTTACCTATACCAAAGGAAAACAAAACCCAGAAAAGGGCAAAGTTGCTTCAAAAACCTTCAATGCAAATGGAATGTCTTCTTGGTTTTATGATGCTTCTTAGAAATATGATAATGATTACAAAGACCATCTCCCCCCCCCCCCCACCGATTCTGATTCTCTTTTGTTTTTGCCCTCCCATATTTTTCTAATCAAGGACATTGACAGCCTACCTTTTATCTCTCCAAAAAAAAATAAACTGCAAAAGTTACAGAACATGTAAGGGCAGTCAGATAATTACTTTTTTTCATTCATTTTGGTGCATGTTTTAGATCTATTCTGTATTTAAAATTTGGACCCTGTGGATGTGCTTTTCTTTATTACGCCCCCTCCCTCTCATTCCTCCTTCCCATATGCCCCCCCCACCCATCCATCCTCCCTCCCCCATCTTCCATACTTTTGTATCATTCCCATGATTTTTGGCCTGTTTTAATATTTTTGTTCTACAATAAAGCTAGTGTTTGGTTTACTGATCTATTGTCATGGCATGTTCCTAGCAAACATGGCTAAAATCTTTGCCGTCCTGTTACACAGCCAGTCACTGTAAGATGTGAATACAAAGAGTTTGTCTTTAATATTATTCTCTCACTTTTGCAGTATTTGTTGCCTTGCAATGTGAATTGTCTTTGGGAGGGGGTGGGGGGGGGGTGCGTGGTGAGAGTCGCCCTGAACAAGCTTCTAGTTTAGTTTACTCAATTTATTCCTGTTGCCTTCGCAATGTTCCGATATTCGTGGTGGTAGCAACCTATCCATACTGTAGATTAGTTACATAGTAGTTCCATATCTAAATGTCTCTTAGTACAGAGGATATGGCATTTTGCACATTTTCTTGGTGTTGGGATAAACACTGTCATGTATAATTCTTGCACGGCATGAATCATTTTTGTTACGTTACATTGAAGGCCCTGTCTCGGATACTGTGAATGCATAAAAAAAACACCAGATATTCCTGAATTTAGCTTCTGCCTATGGCCACAGTTTCTCTCTACAGCACAGCCTTCTTCTTGTGTGGCCTAGTGAGGATGTTCTTTTTTGGTCACTCAAACCTATTTGCGGATATTTCTTGGGGAAAATGTTTTTTGATACATATTTTTTCATTTCGTTATCTTTCAGAGCATTTTGTTCTACTTTGAAATAAATATTCAATCGGTATTTTCAATTAATGATGACAACCCCTCGTCTACATAAGCTTTGCATAATGAAGTACCTAGTTTGTGAATTAATATGTAGCTTCCACTAGCAGATCGAGTGACTGTATATCTGGCTACAATTACAAGTTCAGCAATCCTTGTGTGATGGTTGATCGTGCTGCCCACCAAAGTTTTAGCTTTTTTTCTAAAACTTAAAATGTCGCTATTGCATTCAAACTGGGAATGACAAAAGCCCCTGTTGAAAGTGGCACAAATAGAAAAGTGAAAATTTTTTACCGGCTTTGCATGATGGAGCCCAGCTTACCATAGACAGATCAGAATGTTTTGTAATTCACTGGACGACATGGACCAGACAGTACCGTTAAATAACAAAGGAAGGCAACGAGAATTGCAATATTTGTGTCAAATTTTGTGGGGCTTTCTTGGGGGTTGGTTTTTTAGCTGAAATAGAATCATTAATATTTTTACAATAACATCTTAAATGGAGATTCTAAAATGAATGAAAATTCAAGTTTGCATTTTGGATTTTAAGTAGAATGCACAAAATGACAAATTCATTGCAATCTTCTTATTAAAGTTTTTGTTGTTACCAAATACCAATTCATTATTGCTGTGCATGGTTGTGCTTTCAAAGGAATATTTTCACCTTCTCCCCCACACCCCTCCCCCACACCCTTCCTCCTCATGTAAACACACTTAAATATAAAAATTGTTTTGTTTTGGTTCTGGATATCACAAAAACATACCAAAGAATGTTAGAGAACCATAACACTCAAATTTAGCCCATAAGCTTTTGATTGCTTTTAAAATAGTAAGGATTCTGCGCATTGAAGCTAATTTGATATATCCTGGGATTCTGGACCAGTCGATTAACTCTGTAGCTCTTGCTGAAAAGATTGTCAATGATTCGCTCGAGTGGGGTAGGGTGTGTGAAATGGAACCTGGGTTTTTAAATGTTTGTTGTGAAACACTAGTTGGTAGGTGTGTGTTATGCATATATGAGAATTGTTGCAGGTCTAGAGATGTTAATCACTAGAATTAAGGTATTGTTTGTTAAATGAAGCCACGCCCTTCCTGTCGTGCATTCAAATAACTTGGGCATGAATTGCCACCAATCTTCATAACAATGCTTTACGTCGTCACCAGTGATTAATCAAACAAACACTTTTAGAAGTAAAACCAATCAAATCATATTGTTTTCCCCTTGAATGCTTCCATTGTCTTGGATTTTTATGTTTCAGTGGCTGTTTTTGAATTGTTTCTGTGTGTGTGTGATATGCAGTGTATGTAATCTTGTCGTGTGAAATCTGTATAAGTGCATTAGCCTTAAGTGGATTGTCGTGTCACAGTTTCATTCACTCAAATTTTAGTCAGAGAGCTTTAGTTGGGGAGAGGGGTGAGGGGAAAGAACAGTGGTTGGAAGTTTTTCTTTTTTTCTTCTTCTTCAAAAAGAAGTCAAAGAAATATGTGAAGAAAGCATTTTGGTGGTGTAGCTAATTTTGCAGTCAGTGATTTTAAGCCAAGTAATTTTTTTTATTTCCAAAATCATAACCGAGCTCCGTCATTGTAGCATTTATTATCACTTTAGCTTACAAAGTTGATTAAAGGTCATGTTTATCCCTTAACCTTGAAAACTTCCATGAATAACGTTTTTTCCATGATATTTAGGTTCATTTAGTACAGTGACTTTGTCTTAGCCTCTATTCCAACTGTCTCATTTTAACATTCTAAATCCAGTGGTTTAATCTTCAGGTTTTTTAAAAAAAAATTTATTAACATATTAACATCCTATGAACAAGAATTTAATGAGAACAAATGGTCGTTATAAAATTTTCTAATAGTCATTGAAAAAATTTAACCTTGACTTGAAACAAAAGTGGAACTATCATACTCTATAAAAAAAAACTCAAAATTAACTTCATTATTATTAATTAATTATGATTAAAGTGGAAAAAGTTGGGTGTTTTAGGGGTGTTGTTTTTGGGGGTCGGGGCTCAGGGAGGGTGATACGGCCCCATCACCATTCATAACCCAATTGTACATCATTTAATCTATTTATCTGTTGTTGAAATGCACTGTATTATATATGGAACTGCACCTTACTTATACCCAATTAGTTACAGTGTGGGGAATCATTAATATTCATATATAATTGGGTACATTTTGAGTATTCACATCGTGATGTATGATTTATTCATAACATGAAATGTGTCTATTATCACAGTAAGGTTTTAATTGTAAGGTTATGTACCAGAGGAAATGTATGTCCTCGGTGTGGATCCCTCTCAAACACGAAGGCTTCTTACGGATATTCGTTAGCTGGGGGTGCGGACATGATCTGGCAGACCGGTTCTTGTAGCTTTCTCCTATCAGTGGATATACTAGCAAACCATTTTTGACCTCTTCCTGACCTGATTCACCCCCATCCAACAATCGAATCTCACCAACGCAAGTATGGCAGGGTTCAGTGTCTTGCACTCTTTTACAGATTTCTGGATTTTCAGAACTCCAATTTCATTATTTTTCATTTGTATTTTTTTTTTATCCTTTGCGCAGGGGATCAGGTGGGATGGGGGAGGGGGCCTTGGACAGGTATTCATGGACTTGGCTTTCATCTTGTTTTTAAATTTGTATTTGTTGTATTTTTTTTAGATTTTCCTTTTAATTGGTAGTTAATTTATCGGTACTATACAGAATGTGCTATATTGATTACTGGTTTGTCACATGGGTTGTCTTTATTATTATTATTAGTATCATTATTATTTCATGTCGATTCAGTAATATGGTTCAAATTTATTGATCTTTTAACATCAGATAGCCTGTCTTCCCCTGGT
Source organism: Apostichopus californicus (assembly GCA_020650975.1). Taxonomy (NCBI): domain Eukaryota; kingdom Metazoa; phylum Echinodermata; class Holothuroidea; order Aspidochirotida; family Stichopodidae; genus Apostichopus; species Apostichopus californicus. Next base: position 21,310 of record JAIPMN010006087.1, read on the forward strand.
CAATCAAAGTGTCTATAAATCCGACCAGAAGAATGTTGTACGTAGGGTGGTTGGTTATTTTATACGATACAAAGGTTCATGTCGGCCCTGTTGCCCACATCCTCTGCAGGAGAGATGGGTATGATGAGGGCAGTTGTGTCCAGGAGGGAAAATGGTGTGAAACAAACTTTTCAGGTTAAATGCAAAAAATGTGTAGAAAAGACTGTTTTTACATGTTTTGTTCAGTCCCCAATCATGTTCTTGGAAGTATCGTCAGAGAGGTGACAGGTGATTGGCTCTTTGATCGATCGAACGAACGATTGATTAAAATTGATTTTATTGATTGATATGATCAACTCTGTAAGATCAATCACTTTATAAATTCTTATATAAATATATCATCTTGTAGAATGTATTCAGAGAGGGCTTCCAGACTTAAAAATAATACCAAAGGATGAAGGATGGTTTTCATTTTATATAATCGTGTCAAAAAACATTTATCAGAAAATATCAAACATTAATTTCTTAGTACGTAGTTAATTTGTATTCAGAATTTATACCAAAAGTAGCTTTTTATAAGAAAGAAATTGTCGGAATGTATTCTTCAAAATCACATTCTGATCAGTAAAATAACCGGTATAGTACATTATGGTTATTTTAAGGACGAATTGATAGTAGTATTGATAATTAGAATATAATATAGAAGAAAAAAATTAAGTTATTCCAGTCCCACAAATTTTTATTTTCGAACTGACCAGCTATGTGGGATTCAATAAGCTTATGTCTTAAATATGAACAATATCTGATGTTTCAGATTTCTGTAAGAAATACACCTTATCTTTGGTAGAGGTTGTATTTTGTTGAGGGGGGGGGGGGAGGGGATGGTACTGGTACTGGATGGATTTTTTTGGGGTTGGGGTGGATAGGCTTTGATGAAAGTGTGTACCCAGTGTTTTGACTACTGTTAAAGCAACAACACTAGTATTTTCGTATAATTGCGTATAATTGTGGTGTGATTGTGTAATACAAAATGTTTGCTTGCGATGACACAGTAGAAACCAAACACAGGTTTCCTATCACGTGATAATCACCTCTAAAGCCTGTTGGAGATTATCTGAGGGGTTGTATATGCCAAGAGAATTTCGGCACCCTCTGTAAGCTTAGCAATTTGTATACGCCATTACCTATGTACGTCTATGTATCTGGGTATGAATGTGCAACAATTACTTAACAGTTCATTTTCCTTTTTTAATTAACTATATCGTAATTATCGTAACGTATCGATAAAGAATACAATGCAGTTGAGATCCGTTTTTGCCAATAATTATGCAAAACTGGACAGGATTTTAATCACCAAATTAAGTCGGTCCGATTTTATATCGGATTGACAATTTGGTTTCGAGTTCAAAGTTACAGCTTAAAGGTGATATGTTGCCTGCTTTGATTGTGGCGTTCTATTGTCATATTTGTTGTAATAATCATAGAATACGTGCGTGTTTAAGCAAATAGACTTCAAATGCATTCTCACCGTGGTGAAAGTCATGGAGTTCCTCTGACGTTACTCGTCGAGGCCACATTACACCTTTAAGTTAATCCTGTCGTCAATTTTAAGTATGTGAGTGTTACGTACTATGATTACAGGCAAATTCAAGTATCAACTTACAAACTTATAATGTAAACAGTTAATCATTATAAACCCATTTTCACCGAATTCATCACAAATTTTCGATGATGAAATATCAGATCATAATTAGGCGAATTATAATGACGTATTACACAGTTTATTCATAGTAATTATTAGGTGATTATCATACCATATATAGGCCTTATTATAGCTACGTAGACAAGGAACAAGAGATATTGTACTCATTTAGTTATCTATACTTTATTTTGTCTTGTGTGTTCATAATGTTTTCAACTATCTAGCTGACTGGATGGGCAAAGACGATTTTTTAATTATATATTTGTACCTTGTGTTTGTATTGCGTTCATAATCATGTTTGTGCACTGCACATACAAAAATATATGCATTGTGAGTTACCTGTAATATATGTACAGCAATCCTGCAAAATCAAAAAAAAAATCTCTCTTTTGAATTATTTCACGGGAAAATATCGAAGGGTCATTTTCGTTCAAGTCATATCCTATTAGTAAACGGTACTTTCAAGAAAAGTCACTTATTTAAGAATCTGAGCACAAAATTCGAAACATCGAGCATTACGACTACGCCTTATCTACAACCACCCCTCCTATTCCCCCTCCCTCTCACACACACGTACACAATCTCACTCCCTCTATGGTCGTCGTACGTCCATGTCATGAATCTAACCAGGACGCGTATTTTTTTTTCCCAGGACGAACGTGGGTATCGGCCAATCAAATCCCTGGATTCCAAACATGTGACGCTTTTTCAAAAAACATGTTCTGAATCTTTTTTCCTAGTTTTGACCCCAGATTATGAACGAAAATCCTTCATTTTCGTTGAAACTTCATTCTTATCCCAGCTCCTACACCCTAACTCTGATTTCAAACGAATTTGTAAATTCCTGAAAAACCTGAAACCCACGTTCGTCCTGGGAAAAAAAAATACGCAACCAGGACAGAAGAATGCATTCGTGTAAACTCGTCAGTATGAAAACAATTTGTAGATCTTACTTTCAATCTTACACCAATAGAGAACGGCGCCCTCTTTATTTCAAAGGCCACGTTTAGTGTAACCAATACGAACGATACATATATTGTGACCATTTCAGCGGTAAGTTCCTGCCCAGAATAGTATCATAAATCTTATGGGGAACACTAGGGCTGCATGATGGGATAATATGCTAGTTGGGTTAACACCTACCAGGATGAAGGGAGGCTTTAACAAAAATAAAATCGTTTTTGATCCAGATTTTTTTATTAGGATATTAGCATGTACACAAAAGTGATTTAATTACACCAGGAATAGTGATAATATTATCTGGAATGTCGGGTGATTTCGTCGTTAGCGTATGATACTCAAAGCATTTCAGTAGAAGTGTGTGATGCTGGAGTACTGTAAGTGGAACTACCTGAGCGACCCCTTTCCCGTAGTCAAATTCCTTTCCCTTGACGCCCACTCCATCCCTGTAACCCCCCCCCCCCCCTTTCCCGCGAACCGTTGTTCATGTGGGATATCTCTCATCGTGATGATGTTGCGACACAATAAGTTTTCCTAGGGGCCGGGGGAGGGATGGGGGAGGTACTGCATTCCTCAAAGCGTCACCAATATACTGCTGATCCATTCTTTTTTCTTTTCTTATTTCTTATTTGCTATTCAAAATAAAATAATACTGTTAGCAAACTGCTTATCCACCACTAGAGAGCATCCGTAAGAAAATGTGTAAAAGTCTTCTTCAGATGCTAAATGACGAAAAACACGTGTTTTTGTCCCTTCTGTTACTGTTACTTGTCATTTAGCCGTTGAAGAAGATCCTGCTAGGATCGAAACGTCAGGCCAACTTTCTTTTACATACTTATTTGCTATATTATTTATTATTTATATAAGTTATTTTCTTCAGCTGGCATTTCATACAGACTATTCCATTTTCATGTCGATTTCTGTCAGTATTTCGCAACTTAACTCTTGTCAGAGTATTCTATACCCAATGACTGAAGACGATGTACAGATAAGATGGGGAGGGAATCCAGGATTTTTAAAAAAGTGGGGTATTCCTGGGATCGTTGAAACCCGACACCCATGTAGGGGTCTGGTGTTCCTCCCCAGAACATGAATATTTTGGTGCTATATAAGGCATATTAGAAAATAAATTATTTTCATACATTTCATATTTTATGTATGAGTTCAAGTCAATGGTGGACACAATTAGTTAGTTGATTAACATATAACTCAATGTATATATTACCAGGTAACTGTACGGGCTGCTTGGGCTTCCCCAATCGGTACAATAGGCACGACTCCTATAGGGCCCACGGAAAACAAAAATGGGTCGAATGCATATTTAATCTCTTGATATAGCAATTCGTTCAAACCCAATACCGCACACTGTATTTTTTTCATTATTATGATTTTTTTTAGATTTTTTTCAATTGATTCTGCGCACATCAATGTAATTTGCCTTGGATAGGCAAACAAAGAAACGTTGTATATACATTAATAAGGTACCATCAGTTAAATTCAGAGAGACAGAAATCCTGTTTAAAGTTAAGGGAGCCTGCAGTTTTCTGGACGCCGTGAACCTGTATTACGTCACTGTATCACCAGGGTGACAAACGACCCTGTTTTTTAAAGCTTTTATCATCAATCGCTGTAAATTCACACAAGACCCTCGCAACATTGGCAGTGAAATTAGGCTTTAACAACAAAGACACGGTCTCAAAATGAGCTTCGTTGGTTTTGGCTAGATTCTTCATCTTCGCCTTTTGCCACGCCTAATGGATAAAAAGAGGCAATTAATTAATATACCCGCATGTAATACCATGGTTATAGTTCCATGGTAATACTACCTTGCGGGTTCTTTGTTTTTGTTTCTGGAAGGCAAAATGGATTCTTAGAGCAAAGTTTCTCCTGAAACAAGTTTCTATATACAGCTTTGCTGGTAGTATATATAGCCCTATATAATTATCATATACTGCCCTTGCGCGTATGGTAAATCATTCAACGTGAAACATTGTTCAGAAGTGATGGTTGTGCTTAGAACCAATAATTAACAGGACCCTACTAAAGTTGGTGCGTTCGTGTCTATAGCCAGGGTTGCCTATTGTATAAGCCACGTGTAATGGTAATTGATAAGGCTTAGATTACCCGCAATGATGGCGGAGAAGCGAAACTTTTGATCGATAGTGATGTCAAAAAGAAAAAAACTAATAACAAAATGGATTTTGTTATAATCTACCAGTTATCTCCCAAGAAAAAAAAATTAAATTAACATGTAAACGCGTAATATTCAATTATCAATTTTTGTCTTTTTGTACTTCAACTCATTAAGCTTTTGCAAGAATTGGATTTTACTGCAATACAGGGTGCACAAATATCAAAAATGGTTTCCACCGTTTTATGAAATTTTCTACTCGGTCTTTCTGGTTTATTTTGATGTTAGATTCTTTTCTTTTGTGAATGTATGGTCGTATTGTCAGTTTGCTTCTTTTACTTCATGTTTGTTTGTTTATTTTTATTTACCAAACGCCTTTGTTTTTATAACTCATAAATACTTTCTCATTTACCGTGCCGTACCGCACATCATCATAGCATGTTCGTATAAAGTGACCACAGTTTGCCTATTAAACTTGCTTTGTGAGGTATAAGGGTGCAAGTAATGGTAGTATTTATATATTATTATAACTTGAATTATTTTCTTTCGTTTGATATTCACCCACATTATTTGCCATAGTGAAAGGAAATATTCAAGGAGCAGCGGAATGCCTCGTGTCACTTCAGAGTATGCGACAGCTCCACTCCCACCCCCAACCCCCGCCCAACCCCCGCCCAACCCCCCTCCCAACACACACACACCTACCATTCCCATTGTTTTCCTTTTCAATGCCTTCGCCTCTTGCGCAAATTAATTACATTTGGACAATATCGTGTTGTTGAAATACAGCAAACATGCTAGCCTAATATCTGTCTGGGCACCCCATTCACCCAAAAAAAAATAATAATAATAACCTTACTTTAATTTGCTTTATAACAAATACTTTGAAAAAAGGGGCTGATAACAGACAAAAGGGCCATGGGCGTAACGGGGTTTGATATTTGGATGGCCCACTACCCCCTTTTCGCGGACCTATAGGAAAAACTTAAATCTGGTGACTTCATTAACAACCATCCGCTTCGTGATTTTGTAAACACTTGCTTGAAAAGAGAGTTACACTTGGTTTTAAGCCGGTTTGAATAACAGTTCAACTCAGTTTATTGATTAGGACTTAAAACTGTCCCTAGTCGTTGCGTGACTAATCCTTCATTCAGACTTATAGAATGACAAGAATATAAGAAGACCTGGAAATCTTAAAGGAGCCTTCTATCTGTCTATAAAGGTGGCAACTGAACGCTGATTTGTAACACTCGAACAAATGGAATATGGTTTGATATTACTGCAGGTTACATGTGTGTATCTATATAATACTTTCAAGTTATGGTATATCAGGGTTGAAGTGAATCAAGATTTTGGTCTTTGTACCCAGTCTCTCTAGCTAGGGTGAATTTTCTTGAAATGTATCTAAATAATATTTAAGCCGTTCCTTTTTGATTCATAAATAAATGACAAACGATTTTGACATGCTCCTTAAATTTAACTTGATCACAATCAAGATTCGACTGCCAGTTCTTCAATCAGTTCAAAATTCCTTTTTTTTTTGTATATTTGTCAAAACCTTAATAACTTGTACTGTTATTTAAAAAGGAATGTCTGCAAAATATTTTCATATTTCTGATCTGCGACATATATAATCTGACACAAAGGTTATGCGCTTGCATTTTGTTACTTGTTTTTTCCACGCGTCCTTGTTTGCTTTATTTGATAATAAATCTGGTTGAAAACAGTACAATGATGATTCAAGGATTAATGAATTGGCTTCACTCTTATAACAACCCAGGTGATTGATGAAAAGTTCTGGTCGAACCAATTAAGCACTATGACGGAAACGAACACATCAAATGTTAAAAAAAAATTAAAGTCCTATAACTTCTCCGAATAATCATATTTTGGGGGAAATCCCTCAGGGAAAGACCACCACAAGACAAAAAAAAATTAAATATTGTGCCTGCATCACCCCAGCCCCCATTATTCATCACCCCCCCTACCCCCAACTTGGCCTACACCATGCATATACTGTTATTTATAATACTGCAAGTTCTTTTCCTAGAGAAGTGAACAGAAAGTAACTCATTCTTGAAGAATTAAATTGCTTTCAACCTAATCTGACCAGGGGGCAGTAAAACCTGATTTGACATTACCACGCAGTGTATATATACACTGTACCAAATCTCAACAGTGCAGCGATTTCCTATATTTAAGCAATGATTTGCAGTCTGAGCATTTCATTGAGGATAAGAATCGGACGACTTAGGGAACGTAATTATCATCGATTTTGGCGTTAACGGCATTAAGTATAGAAGCTTAGGCTGTATAGGCTCGTATACTCAATAATAGGACTTATCCTTACGGAAAACCTTTTGACTTCACAATCCTGTACGTACAATGACAGATTAAAATCAAAGTCTGGATTTGTGAAGACATTATACTTTCAACTCTTTGAAATCTGCTTTTGGTGTCCCAGTCGGTATATATCCTCTTAGAGAAGTGATACAGTAGTTCAAGTGAACAGAAAAGATTCTCATTGTGAAAGCTTCTTGCCGTTAAAAACCTTGGAAGAGCTTTTACTTAGAGAAAGGAGATGTTTCCTGCTTAGTGTAGTTGGTAACGGTTCCATAGTAGAACTACAGTATTCGAATTCCGCACACGTATAGTATACACAGGCTATTTAGGGTTATTGTACACGGGTCTTGTCTATACGAGGATAGGCCTAATATATCTGCTGATATTCATTTAATACTTCAAACTGCTATATAGATCAATACTCATAGCCATGGTAACATGGTTACAGTTTTAATGTAACTTATAGGCTATACATGGAGTTTAGAATGGAGTCAGTTCGGTTAAACAAGGCCTCTTATCTTTGCCCCAATGTAGGCAACTTATGCGACTTGAAAAGGGTAACGACTTATGTAAAGACAATACATCTCCCCCCCCCCACACCCCACCCCACCATGTTCTCCTTCGCTGTGGTACAGTTTATTTAGTCCGATGGTAACCACTTCCTCCCACACAAACATGCACACACAAAACGCACACAAACGCACCCACTTTTAGAAGCCGTGCACGGTAACTCCGGACTAGAAAATGTTTGTTTGGTTGAATCGATTAATACTGTATAGGCCTATACTGTTTCTTTCGAAACGAACTTCTTGAAGTGAAGTGACAAACTTGAATTTGAGAGTGGAGTTGTACACGATGATGTAACGTCCAATCAGCGAGGTCTGTTATTCTCCTAAGAGACCAACTATCATGTTTGTATACAAATATACACTTAATAGTCCTATTTATGCCACTTCCCACGTGGAACAAACACTCTTACTGATCGTTCACCTACTAGAGAAATGTTGATCTCTAACATCACTGTCGTGACTTCAGTATTAAGAGCTCTTAAGTAGGTTTTACCCATCTACAACACATATACACATCCTTCCCTTCCTCTCTTTATAATTCAAAATACCCGGCCAAACACTATTCTTAGAAGTAGAGAGAAAGAGGTGGAGAGATTGCAGTGAGCAAGTTTTGATTTCTGCTGCGAATGTAACAATGAAAGTATATATAACAACTGTTGCTTGCTGGTGTTTGTTAAGCCCGTCATTCCACGTGCTACTCTGTAATCTTTGAGTAAATATGAACATCTTTATCTTGGGACAAAGACTCCCAGCTTGGAGAACGTTACGCATACTCTAACTGTGACACTGAGGAAGGAAGTTAACCAAGTTAGAGAGAAGGCTGGTGCACTGAATCCAAGAGACTGTAGGTGTAATGAAATATATATGCATTAACGAAAGAAGCGTAGCTGGATGGCAGGTATCTGTATATACAGCTAGTATTTAATACATAAGCCATATGTATTTTATGCATATGTATTTTATGCATATGTATATGCATATGTATATGTATATGTGGGTGTATATGTATATGTGGGTGTATATGTATATGTGGGTGAATATGTATATGTATCTATCAATATAT